>CM061748.1:168577263-168774998 GCA_030979885.1 Lolium multiflorum | reverse complement strand
GAGAATAGGGTGAGCCTTCGTGGCACGTGGGAATCCTTCGTGGACCTCCACTCCTCCAAACGTAACGTACCTTTGTTGCAAAAGCAACACGGAATACATCCTCGTCTCCGCGTGCCTCGGTCATTTCTATACCCGAGCTCTCTTCCCGGGATAGCCATCGTGCTTGAAGTACATATATCTTGCTATCACTTGTGCTACATATATCTTGTGCCTACCTTGCTTAGCTCTAGTTGCCATTGTTACACTTAGTTGAGCTTAGCATATTTAGGGTTTGTGCTTGTAAACTAAACATTAGTTTAATTCCGCATTCTTACAAGACAACCGCAAGAGTTTGTAATTGCCTATTCACCCCTCTAGGCTATTATCTCGATCTTTCAATATCATAATCAGTTGTGAGCCTTGACGTCATATATTCTACTTGCATCCCGAAGGTTTCCAGACGATGAAAATCCTTGTCGCATTTATCGGGTAACGCAAAACTTCCCTTGACCGTAATTGGTCCCTTAGGTCTAGGCAACCTCCACAACATGTACGTGTAATGTGGTACCGCCATAAACCTCGCATATGCTGGTCGCCCCAACAAGCGTGATATTGCGACTGGAAATCCACAACTTCAAACTCCAACTTCTCGTTTTTCTCCGGTTCCAAACTGAACGTCGAGATTGATCTTCCTCAATGATAGCTCGCTTTCTCTGGGCGTGATTCCTGTGGGAAACGTGTGTCGGCTTGGTTTTAGATTTGCTGTGTGGATATGTTCATCTTCCTTAATGTATCTCGCATACATAGGTTTAAGTTGCTGCCGCCATCTATAAAGACTCTCGACACGTCGAAGCCATGACTGCGGGTAAGATAAGTGCAGATTGCCCTGGTCGAGGAACTTGTCGCGGGTGATCCGCAATTGTGAAGCCAATGTCCCGTCCCGACCAATTAGGTACTCGATCGTTGGTGGAGGCATCTTCTGCCATGAACACTTGCCGCGAGATTACTTTCTGCGCTCTGCTAGATGGCCTAGCTTTCTCAATCATCGAGACCGTACCATTGAGTTAGGGTCAACATATGGAGGTGGGTGTGGTGCTCGCCGCTATTCGAGGCCGGTGCCGATTTTCGTCCAGAATTGCTGTGAGGAGGTGGGAATGGATCTCGTCCTTGGCCCGTGGGGTTTTATTCATTGCTTGAGCATTGGTTCCTGCGGCTCGCAACATTGCTTGAAAATTGCGATAGTCCTTCTGCAGATGTCCTGTGATTGCCTCTTCCCGTTATTGTCTAGATAAAAATGCATCTGACATGGTCTGTTCATCATATCCTCGAGACACATATGGTCTTCGAAACCTTGGCCCACTATTTTGCTTGTTACTACGGGAGTCACCTCTGTTGTCGCCTTGTTGCTCGTTGCTTCTTTGATAATCATCTCGACTGTTCCCTCCGGAGTTTCCTCGGAAACCAGCTGATATGTGGCCGGGAGCATCATTACTATAGAACCGTCGAGAGAATCGCCTTCGTTTAAAAATTTTGACTCAAGGTCCTCCCTCTCGGTGACCCATGTCGCTTGTTCGTATAGCATCTTCTCCATCCGCCCATTTGTTTGTTATTTCCATCAATGCTGATATTGTTTTTGGATTGGTCTTCGACGAAATCTCCTCGTCGAATTCCACCACGAACGCGTCTATTGCCCTCTTGTCAGATATGCTCTGCCAAGTTTTTGATAATATTCCACCTCCGGATATATTTTCATTGATTCATCATGTTTCGTTTCACACGCCTCGCCTCTTCTAATGACGCAGTTTCTTGTAGGTGGATCGGAAATTCTTCACTTAAGATGTCTCGAAACTACCCAGCTGTCGATGGAACCTGTGGGAAGTTTCTTTATCCAAGATCGCGTGGCTCCACTCAAGTGTACTTGGATGCTCTGCATGGCCGTTGCCCTGGTTCCGCCTATCAACTTCACCATCTCGAGATAATCAACGAGCCAATCTTCGGGATCTTGGAGGCCGTCGAATTTCTTGAAATTTTCGGTAGTTTAAATCCTGACGGGACCCGAGTTTTTCGAACTGTCTCGTAAAGCACGGAGCCCGCACATATCATCTTCATCGCAACTTCGGTGACCGCCGATGTTCCCTTCTTCTGTCGCGCTCATCCACCCTTGCTTGAGCCGTCAGATTCCTTGCTCCACTTGCTCTGGTGGATCTTGTACCGCTGTGTGGGTCGGGACTATTTGCCTTGCGCCTTTCCTGGAGGTGTAGCCGCAAAACGCCGGCTCCCATGAATCCAACTCCTGCCATTGCCATGTTAAACAATGCTTCTCCTCGGGTCCCTGCAGGGTTCTGGACGCGAGGATATAAGTTTGCGTTGCCATGTACCCAGCTTCTGTGTTTTCTGGGATAATATCCCTTGTATCAATCGACATGAAAGACATGTCGAGATTTTGAATTATATTTCCTCTCTTTTCTTCAGGTATTTTTGCAGCCTAGATCTTGCTCTCCTCCGAGCTTCTCCGTGACTATCTCCCAAAGTTCCCGATTGCTCACTTAGCTCGTCACGCTCGCTTGACGCGGGAGGCTGCCTCCTTTCTTCGTTCAGGAAGTCGCCTGCTTTTCCAACTCCCTACTCACACGAGCAAGTCTATATTGATAGGCTTGTAATTCTTCTGCAGTAGCAGCTGTGGTCATTGGTTCTGAACCGTCCATGGCTCTTGCGTCTCTATCCCACGCCACCGTGGAGTTGAACTCTTTCGCGAGGTGCGGTCCCGACATATTTAGTGCCCAGACCTCTCCTTAGATCTGAGGGATCGACATAGGGGTTTCCCAAAGGTCGAAAGCCTCATCGTCACTCCTGCCTGCTCTTGGCTTGTTTCCTCTATTGCATAGACCTGATGATATCTTGGATGTTGATTTTTGTCGATTGGTGACACACTATAAGATCTATGAAGACCTTCAATAAATGTGCCAGAGACTGGCTGACAGAAGTTGAAGTCGTTGACGCCGCTGGTCAGCTTATAACAGAGTCCGCACAATCCCAGACGATATGTCGCCGAAGATCTTGCTAGCTTTACGCTTTAACTTGTGTTGATGAAGCGTATGATTTGAAATCCTTCATCGCTGACAAAAAGCCCAATCGATCGTCACAATTTCGAATGATCTAACTCTCAGGATAAGATCCTTCCTTGTCGACACCGAATCGGAATTCTCCGAACGTATCACGATCGCTCTCGAGATACGCACATGCATCCAAACGGGAGGACGGGTGAGGAATAAAATCGACCAGATCAGTTTTGACCTGTTTACCTCGATCCATCGCATTGCTTGCTACCGCCGAAGTCGACGATTCTGGACGTGCCATCGAGATCAGCTCCTTGCAACCTCTAATCCCACAGACGGCGCCAATTGACAAGGGATTAACTTGTCAATGCCTACGTATTGTAGACTAGGGTTTTGCTAGAAGTAGAGGGCAAGTAAATCTCGAAGGTTTCAGCATCCGAAAAGTACTCGCTGATTGTAAAACTAGGGTTCTGGTGGACAATAGATTCGATCCTTTTGTCCCTCGACTCCCCTTATATAGGAGGTGGAGCCGAGGGATCCGTGATACACAAGCTTACAGAGTCCGGGAGGGTTTCTAATCCGTCCCGTAAAATTACTCGGTGCTTCCTTAATACAACTCTATCTTCCTTAACACTAATCGGGCTTCCCATCTTGTATTCTTCTGACTTCAGGCCTTCAAGAACCCTGCACTATCTTCTAAGCGCCCACGTGGACACAAAAAGAACAATCTCACCGGTTTGCCGAAACAAAGGATTAAACGTATGTTGTGGAGAATTATGTTTGTCAGTAAAAACAAAAGAGAACAATGATTGTAGTAGGTTGTATTTCAGATGCATCGGATAGGGGTCCACAGCCTACTAGTGGTGTCTCTCCAATAAGATAAATAGCATGTTGTGTGAACAAATTACAATGCAATTGACAAATGTAGAAGCATATACATATCATGATGACTACTATGAGATTTACTTAGGGCATTACGACAAAGAACATAGACCGCCATCCAAATGATGCATATATGCCTAAAGAGTCCACCGATGTCTACGGTGCTTCTATTCTTGTAGGACGTGTTGGGCCTCCAAGAGCAGAGGTTTGTAGAACAGTAGAAGAAGAAGTTTCCTTAAGTGATCACCCAAGGTTTATCGAACTCAGTGAGGAAGAGGTCAAAGATATCCCTCTCAAGCAACCCCGCAATCACGATATAAGAAGTCTCTTGTGTCCCCAACTAATACACTTGTCATATGTATATGTGCACTAGTTCATGTAATAGACAAAATAAATACAAAGTAGTATGGATGTATAAGAGTGGTAATAGTAATCTGAATAAAATATGGCAAACAGTAAACATGCAAAATAATTAGTAAGTAAGCGGTGTTTGCCGTATTGGAAACAAGGCCTAGGGATCATACTTTCACTAGTGGACACTCTCAACATTGATCGCATAATAAATAATAACTTCTCTCATTTGTGCTACATATACTCTTGTTTGATAATGAACACCATCCACTATGTAGGATTACACGAACCTCAATGCCGCTGAGTTAACAAGCTCCACAACATTCGATATTCATGTTTAAGTAACTCCTAGAGCATAATAGATCTTTGTAAAATAGACCGAGTACCAACATAGCATATACACTGTCAACTCTTTACACTATGAAGGGGGAATAAATCACATCAATACTATCATATAGATATAACCCCATAACCTACAAGAGATTATGATCATAATCTACGACAAGAACTACACGATGCACACACGGTCACCATTACACCATAGAGGAATATACTACTTTAATAACATCACATGAGTAGCACATAGACTAGTAGCGATACAAAGCACATTGCAATCATAAAGGGATATAAATAAGCACTTCACTATGCCATTCATAACATGAATAAGTATTCTCAGAAATATAGCCTAAGAGACCCACACTCTGCACACTGTCACCTTTACACACGTGGGACAAGGAGTCTCCGGAGATCACATAAGTAAAATCCACTTGACTAGCATAATGACATCTAGATTACAAGCATCATCATATGAATCCCAATCATGTAAGGCAGCTCATGAGATTATTGTATTAAAGTACATAGAGAGAGATTAACCACATAGCTACCGGACAGCCCCTTAGCCTCGATGGATAACTACTCCCTCCTCATGGGAGACAGGCATCGGTGATGAAGATGGCGGTGGTGTTGATGGAGGAGCCTTCCTGGGGCACGTCCCGGCTGGCGTGCTTAACAGAGACTCGTCTCAAATCTTGGCTTCACATGGCGGCGCTCTCGGAACTTTTCTCGCATCGTGGCTTATTCTGGCCTGGGTTTTAGGTCGGGAGCTATAGGCGAAAGGGGAGCCTGGGAGGGCCTCTGGTGGCTATTGGGGGCGCGCCCCCTTTGCGCCGCCACCATGTGTGGTGGCTCCGTGGCTCGTCTCCGACCTCTTGATGTTCGAAGCTCCCGGGAATTCTAAGATGTCAAGGTTGATTTCTGGCCCGATTCCGAGAATATTTCCTTACTAGATTTCTGAAACCAAAACAGCAGTAAAACAGAACCGGCACTTCGCATCTCGTCAATAGGTTAGTTCTGGAAAACGCATCAAAACGATATAAAGTGTGAACAAAACATGTAGGTATTGTCATAAAACAAGCATGGAACATCAGAAATTATGGATACGTTGGAGACGTATCATCCACCTTCAGGTTAGCATCCGCACCCCTTCCAGTATTAAGTTGCAAACAACACAATTGCATTAAGTACTGTGCGTAATGTAAACAATACAAATATCCTTAGACAAAGCATTGATGTTTTATCCCTAGTGGCAACAACACATCCACAACCTTAGGGGTTGTTGTCACTCCCCCACATTCAATGGAGACATGAACCCACTATCTAGCATAAATACTCCCTCTTGGAGTCACAAGTATCAACTTGGCCAGAGCCTCTACTAGCAACGGAGAGCATGCAAGAACATAAATAACATATATGATAGATCAATAATCAACTTGATATAGTATTCCATATTCATCGGATCCCAACAAACACAACATGTAGCATTACAAATAGATGATCCTGATCATGATAGGCGCTCACAAGATCTAAACATGATAGCACAAGAGGAGAAGACAACCATCTAGCTACGCTATGGACCCGTAGTCCAAGGATAAACTACTCACGCATCAGTCCGGAGGCGGGCATGGTGATGTAGAGCCTCCGGTGATGATCCCCCTCCGGCAGGGTGCCGGAGGCGATCTTTTGAACCCCGAGGTAGGGTTGACGGCGGCGGCGTCTCTGAACTTTTCGCATCGTGGCTCTCGTCAGGCTTTTCGCGACTAAGGAATAAATAGGTGAAGGGGCAGCGTCTGGGCGTTCCGAGGGCCCACCCTAGGCCGGCGCAGCCTGGGGTGGGGACGTGCCGCCCTATGGTGTGGCCGCCTCGTGGCCCTCTTCGTCTCCTCTTCGGTGTTGCCGTGGAAAATAAGACCGTGGGATTTTGTTTCGTCTAATTCGAGGATATTGTAACTAAATTTTCTGAAATCAAAACAGAAAAAGGAACGGCAGCGGCATCTTGTTAATAGGTTAGTCCCGGAAATGCATAAAAACATTATAAAGTATGACTAAAACATGTTGGTATTGTCATAAAACTAGCATGGAACATAAGAAATTATAGATACGTTGGAGACGTATCAGGCCCACCCACTTTGATGAATCTGGGCTTCTCATTGTTTCTTCATATGAAGTGGGATCACCTTTCATATGAACTGTTTCTGTGTTGTAAACTTTGTAATCAGTCGAAATGACTGATTTTCTAGCTCTTGTAGACCTTGTAGGGGCCTCATTCTCTAGAGCATTCTGTTCCTCAACTTGTTGCTTAGCTTCTGGAGGTGGTTGTTGTTGCCCCCTTTCATGCTCAACAAATGGTTCATTCGGCTCCTGACGGACAGGTTCCGAATTTTCACTCATCGTTGTCATGGGTGGAGCGGCAACAGGCGTTTGCACCACAATCGCAGGGATTATCGGTGCAGGTGCATATGGTAGCGCAAAAAATGGCTCCTGAGTCATCGGATTAGGTGCATGCACCCTCTTCTCCTCAAGATCAATTTTCCGAGCTACCATGCTCCCCTCATAATTTCGTCCGCTAAGAAGACAGCATGTCTCGTTTCCACAAACTTTGTGTATTTCTCTGGACAATAGAAACGATAACCTTTGACTTTTCACGATAGCCAATAAAATGGCAGCTGACTGTTTTGGTATCTAACTTTCGATATTTGGATTGAATACTTTGGCCTCAGCAGAGCTCCCCCACACTTTCAGGTGGTTTAGAGAAGGCACTCTCCATGTCCATAACTCATACGGTGTTTTGGGCACCGATTTGCTTGGTACTCTGTTTAGAATGTGAATAGCGGTTTTTAACGTCTCAATCCACAATCCCAATGGTAGGGTGGAATAGCTCATCATACTGCGCACCATATCCATAAGGGTACGATTGCGCCTTTCAGCTACCCCATTCTGCTGAGGTTCGCCCGTGTAGAATACTGGGCGACTATTCCAGTCTCCTGTAGGAACCTTGCAAAAGGTCCAGGAACTTGGCCATATGGAGTATGTTGACTGTAGTACTCCTCTCCATGATCAGATCTGACTATCTTTATTCTTTTATCATGCTGATTTTCAACTTCAGCTTTGAATATTTTGAATTTATCCAACGCTTCTGTTCTTTCTTTTATTGGATAAATATAACCATATCGGGAGTAATCATCTGTGAATGTTATGAACGAATCATAGCCATCCACACTTTTCACGGGAAATGGTCCACATATATCGGCGTGAATTATTTCTAGTGTTGATGTGCTTCGATATGCATCCTTTTTAATTTGCTTTACAAATTTTTCTTTAATGCAATCGATGCATTGTTCTATGTTTGAGAATTCTAATGGAGGAAGAATATCATTTTTAACAAGTCTTTCTATTCTCCCCCTCGAAATATGGCCTAAGCGACAGTGCCATAATTTGATTCTTCCTCGATCTTTCTTTTTTCTTTACTTTTTCACCACATTACAACATCCACACCATATTACACCATATGGCACACTTGCGATATCCTTCCTGTCCATGCGTACTTTTCTGTCACCAGCTGCTACAGCAGTTGGGTCGCATATATCTTTGAAGAACCCGTGAACTGGCTCTTTATTCTTTCAAGATACTCCCCTACGGAAGCACACTCTGCAATTGAGACCACAATAGTGTTCTCAATTGTATACTTTATAAATGGCACTTAGCCACTTTTAGTGTAGTTTGTCCACCTCAGCATAAATCGACCTTCTTTCTACATTGAGTGTAGTTTGTCACCTCTGAGGGTTCGAACATCCTTGATGCAGCTCATCAAGTACTACCCTCCTTTAAACCACAATGAAATGAGATCATAACAACAATTGCATGCAATAATCCAACGTTGGTCAAAATTAGAACATACAACTGTTTGTGCAATTAAAACTATATCACCGTTGGGCAGAAAATAGAGATAAATGCACACCTTATTGCAACAAAACATGATCATGTCATTAATACGTTGGTCCAAAAATAACATAACCATATTTGTCACAATAATCACTTTAATCATTTCTTCAAAATTTTGATTATCACCTTTGTATTTTTTTTCAAAATTAAAATGCATCTTTAACTATTTGTAGCGGAAACTTTGAATTCATTAAACTTTAAAACTTTTAGAAGCATCTCTGTTACTTTTTAATTTTCTAAAACAAATATCTCGTTGGTTCAATTTGCTCAGGAAAAAACTTGACAAAAATGCTTCTTTTACTATTTGCAGCAAAAACTGTGAATTTAAACAACTTTACTTTTGAACTTTTCAGGGGCATATCCTTTAATTTTTAATTTCTGAATAAATATTTCATTGGTCCTATTTATTCAGAAAAAACTAGACAAAATTAGGCCAAAAAATGACCCAAAATTGCCTAAAATATGCCTCTTTAAAAAATAAAACAGTAAAACCGTGCTCTGTAAAAAAAAATCAACATAGAAAACTGATCCGGCCCACGTGGCCCACTACGCACTGCGCGACGCGCAGCTTACGCGATGCCCACACTGCCTTGACGCGGCCTGCTAACACGGCCTGGCCCGCGGCCCATGCGGCCTGTCACGCTGCCAGCCAAAACGCGGCCCCAACGCGGCCCGAGCCCGCGTCACCCACGCGGCTAGGTTTTCCATCCTGGCCGTTGATTTCGATCGGACGACCATCCTTCACTTTCGGGCCGGTATAAAAGACCCAAAAACGGCCAGCCCCCAAAAACCCTAGGTCATTTGCCCCTTGTTGTGTCTCTCCCGCCCGCGTCAGCGGCGGGTGGAGAAGCCCGTGGCCCGCATCTCGCCGGCGACGGCGAACTCACGGCGAGCTCTCCTCGGCGCGGCTACGCCCTCCTCCCTTTCTCTCTGGCGGCTGGGGGTGGCTGCTCGCGCGCGTGCGCAGCAGGTGGCCGGAGACAGGCCCCTCCCCTTGCCCTTTTCGTTCTCTGGCGGCGGCGTAGAGGATGAACCTCCCGCGCGCACGGGCCCTGGTGGCTCGCCGGCGACGGCGTGCCCTCCCCTTTTTCTTTCTCCACCTTTCCCTTGGCCACCTGCTCCATCTCACCACCAAAACACGACGGTCCGGCGGCGCAGACGAGCGGCGGCGCTCCCCTGGCCCTCTTGCCGGTGGTGCGTGCACCCGAGGGTGGGCGCACCGCCGTCAAGCGGCGCAGAGTGGTGGTGCCTTTGCCGGCGGCTGCGCAGTAACAACACAGCAGCCGGTATCCTGTCGGCAGTGGTGGCGCTGTGCCCCACTGCCCGTGTTCTTTCTCACTGATGACCCTGATGTCTACGTGTGCTTCTATTCTTGTAGACAATGTTGGGCCTCCAAGAGCAGAGGTTTGTAGAACAGCAGCAAGTTTCCCTTAAGTGGATCACCCAAGGTTTATCGAACTCGGGGAGGTAGAGGTCAAAGATATTCCTCTCAAGCAACCCTGCAATTAAGATACAAGAAGTCTCTTGTGTCCCCAACACACCTAATACACTTGCCAGATGTATAGGTGCACTAGTTCGGCGAAGAGATAGTGAAATACAAGTAATATGGATGATTGTAAATAGCAATTGCAATCTGAAATAAAAATGGCAGCAAGCAAACATGTAGCATAACTTGTTGGAAACGGTGTTTCAATGCTTAGAAACAAGGCCTAGGGATCATACTTCCACTAGTGGACACTCTCAACATTGCAATCATAATTGAATATAAATATAAGCACTTCACTATGCTATTCTGAATTACTCTCTGGCTGGATAACGAACACTAATTCACCGTGTAGGGATGCAAAGCAAACCTTAAAGATGTATTCCCAAGTACTAATAAACACCCACGCTGTCACTTTGAGCATTCATAGGAGGTACTAACACATCACAATTTCATAGAGACATCCAACTCAAATCATAACCTAGTGAACAAGTATTCTGTGAAATATAGCCTAAGAGACCCACACGGTGCACACACTGTCACCTTTACACACGTGGGACAAGGAGTCTCCGGAGATCACATAAGTAAAATCCACTTGAATAGCATAACGACATCTAGATTACAAAGCTCATCATATGGATCTCAATCATGTAAGGCAGCTCATGAGATCATTGTATTGAAGTACATGGGAGAGAGAGATTAACCACATAGCTAACGGTAGAGCCCTCAGCCTCGGAGGAGAACTACTCCCTCCTCATCATGGGAGACAGCAACGGCGATGAAGATGGCGGTGGTGACGATGGAGATGGATTCGGGGCACCCCGTCCCGCGCTGCGTGCTTGAACAGAGACTGTCCCCGAACATGACTTCGCGATGGCGGCGTGCGTAACTTTCTCGTCCCGTGGCTTATTTTCTTTTAGGGTTTTTGCCCCTGGAAGACTTTATAGGCGGAAGGGCAGCCTCGGGGGCACGGCCCCACACCATAGGCCGGCGCGCCCCATGCTCGCCGCGCCGCCCTATGGGGTCCCCACCTCGTGGCCCCACTCCGTCTCCTCTTGGTCTGGAAGCTCCGTGGAAAAATAAGATCTTGGGCTTTTGTTTCCAATTCCGAGAATATTTCCTAGGATTTCTGGAACCAAAAACAGCAGAAAACAGAACGGCGCTTCATCTTGTTAATATGTTAGTTCCGAAAAATGCATAAAAATGATATAAAGTGTGAACAAAACATGTAGGTATTGTCATAAAACTAGCATGGAACATCAGAAATTATAGATACGTAGGAGACGTATCAGACCCCAAAAGCCCTGGCCGGCAAGAAATTTTGCCCCTCTTTATCATTGTTAGGGTTAGGGTTCGGTGTTCGCGTCGATCTAGGGTTTTTTCTTTCTTTTTTACTGATTAGGATCTAGCACTAGATGCTCTGATACTAATGTTAGATCCCGTGGATCAACTAGTGTAGATCTAAACGAGTAGTTTCTATCTCTGTAACAAAAAGTGTTCATGTACTGTGAGAGGGAGAGAGATCGAGGGTCACCTTCACCCTTGCAGAGGTACCGGAGGACGTCGACATGGAGATGGTGGCGATGGCGGCGCGTCGGTGAGGAAGTGATGGCGGCGGAGCTTCCCGTTGGTACTGTGCAGACCTAGATCGGTAGGTGCGTTTGGTGGGGCTAGTGGCACTCCAGTCAACCTCGTGATATGTGCCACCGCCCCCACCACTCTATATATAGCACATGCGACAGGAGCCCACCAACCAGTGAATGGTTGGGCGCCCCCGATCAGGACGCGGTCAAAGGGCACGTCGAGCGTTGGGCTCGTATGTGGTGGAGATCAACCTAACATAGGAGAGAAGTGAAGTGGGCTCTTATGCAATAGCCAACTTAGCATATGTTGCGCACTACTCCTTCCGTCATCAAATAAGTGGATATCTAGCTACAAAATTTGTCCATAAAAGAGTGTACTTCTATCTTTCCAATGCACTTTAAAGTAACAAAAAAATATTTCTCTCTCATCGCACAGTAATGTGGGCATTACCCTTCGGGTAACTAACATTACGCTACCTCCTATGGCCCAACTAGGGGCCCAAGAAGATTGCCAACCACCAAGGTGGACCAATACGTCGGTTCCAGAGAAGGAGATCCACCCAAAGTAGGATTCTTTGTAACCTAGTCGTACCCGGACAGAACAAGGAAAGATTAGAAGTATAACTCTTTGTGACCTAGTCGTACCCGGACAAAACTCTCGAGACCTGGCGGACCAGGAGAGGGTCTGCCGAGGGATATAACTACAACATATAAATTCACCGCAAATCTAGAGCTAGGTCCTTAGAACCTTAGCCTCTCGACGAGATCATAACATAAACCTTCGGCTACCCCATTGTAACCCGATATATTTGATAATCAAGATCAGATAAGCAGGAAGTAAGGGTTTTTACCTCATTGAGGACCCCAAACATGGGTAAATCTCTCTCCCTGTCTGTTTGGTATCCGATATCTCGTGTCACCCTGCAGAATTCCGTCAACCTAAGCCCCAAAGGTGTGCATTGCCAAGGAACACCCTCGTCACACGGAAATCAAGCACATGTTCTTGTTTTCTGCACGCACTTAGCTCATTGGAGATAAATATTAAAAAGGAAAAAGATGTTGGTTTGCATTTTTCCAATATACTTTTTACTTCACTTCATAATTTATCTTGGAAAGTCCACATGTACATTTATTTATAGAGGGAGAAAGTATGTGAGAGTAAAATATGGATCATATATTGTAAAATTATTATATTTTTATAGCTTACTATTATGCGCTGATGGAAGAGGGGTGGAAGAGATGATGAGTTAACCCGGGAGTCGAGGACACAATCATTGTTTAAGAGTTACCGATTTCTTCACCTAAGTCAGATTTAGAATGTTTAAGGGCATGTACAATTATAGGGAAGACACGTCTTCTCTTAGCAGTCCATGTCATCTAAAGAAGATGATAAACATAATCGGTACAATGCATTATCTTTAATTGTCATCCCTTGCAATAAATGATAATTAATTATTTTTAGTAGGAAATTATGTGACTAAGTGAAGGCAAGTCGTATAATGAGAAAAATAGCCTTCTCTTATTTCGTAAGAAATATCCCTTAGCTAAGGGAAGACAACCTTCTCTCTTCATTCTCTCTCCTCCAACTAAGCAAAAATCTGACGTGCTGACATGATCTCATTGTACGTTCCCATTGTACGTGCCCTATGAGCTACCGAGTTCAAAATACGAATTTCGTTGTAGAAATTTCTAGAACCTCAGCCTCACAAAAGGAAAACAATTCCGGTAATTAAATCATTTTAGTTAACATGGCTCGGTTACAAAATCGCCACAGAACAGTACAACACTCCTGTCTGTCAAAAGGAAAAATCGGACTTGCGCCGTCTCGTCTGTGTCGCCTCCCCCTCGCCCGGGCTTGGGCGGAATGGACCTGGGCTTGGGCCTCCGCCGTCGCCGCGACATGTCGCCGCCGCGGCTGAACGGTGCTCCCGACCGTGACGACATTGCCTCCGATGATCAAGGTCCTCCCTCTCCCTCTCCTGCACCGCCTTCCGCGAGGTCGCACCACCTCAGGTCGCTCGTGTCCCGCATCCGGCGCTACTCCGGGCGTGTGCCCGCCTTCGAGACGCCGCTCCCCGCCGTCGGCCATCTCAGTCTGCACCCAGTCGACGCTCCGGCCGCGCCCACCGCCTCCGCCCTGGACTCCACCGCGCTGGGGTCGCCTGCTCTTCCGACATCACCCGCCGCTCCCTCCGCTGACCACCTTGGCCACCCCGCCGACCACCTTGGCCACCCCGCCGACCACCAAGTCCGCACGCTGCCTCGCCTCCAGACCTCCGACTACGACATCCGCGGTCCGGACGCGCCCGTCGCCTCCGCGCTGTACTCGGTCGGTCTTGTGATGTCACCGGCGCCCTCCGCTGGGGACTCGAGGTCCTAGGCCTACGCTGCCCACTACTCTCACCGCGCTGGTCTGGTGGCTGTGCTTGACTCGGCGCCAACATCGCCTACCGCCTCCACCGAAGCGCTGAACAAGGTATCTTTCTCAAATCGAATGCACAGTTCCCATCCCCTGCTTCTTTTTCTCTCATGTTGTCATGTTTTCTATGGCTGAATGTGCAAACTGTAGAAAGTTTTGTAGTATGCTGGTGTAAATTTAACTGGGGCAATAGAGCGAGTAAAGTAGGATATGGCTGAATTGCATGGGTACAGATTATTATATATCCTGGTATTTCCCTGGAGTACTACCACTATATAGCTTCCGTGGAAAATGCTGCCTTTGACTGCCAACAAGAATACACCTAGCTCTGAAGCCTGAACATGTCCCATCTGTACCATTCTAAATCTGAATTATTCTGAACCACCGAGTTGTGTTTCTTTCTCCTATGCCTTTGCTCTCCCCCTCCTAGGCGTAGAAATACCATCAAAACCACTACTCAAAGCTTACACCCATTGTCTTTATTCCTGGGCTCCTGGCCATACCTCTGCTCGCCTCCTGTACCCCAAATAATTATTTCATAGGAGGATGAATTTTTCTCATTATCTGTAGAAAACTTTGAATTTTCTATGAATTTATATTTCAACTTGGTTCGGATTTCTTGTCAATCTCGAGCGGGTGCAGTTGACAAAGCAGGGGAGGTTGGAGGTGACCTGTTGGTTACGTTCTTGAGAGTGGACACTAAAAAGAGGAAATCAGTCTTCCAAACAGTACTGGAATCTACACCAAAAAAAAAAAAGTACTGGAATCAATTTTTGATTGTCTTCCATGATATCTATCTGTACTTTCATAGTGCTGATTAGTATTATCACATCCTGATCAAGTATGGAATGTATTTTTGCTGGTTGAGTAGGAAAAAAATAATTAGCTACATGTATATGTACACATCCAAAACATTTAGACTGCTAGCTGTTAATTGATTTGGGCTTTACATTGCAACGTGTAACTTGAAACACATATTTATGTTGCAATTTGAAATGCAGGCACGATTTACTCGAGATAATGTGTTGTACGCACTTTCGTTTCTGTGTCTTCACACGATTCATCGGAACCTGAAGGACATTGGAGATGCTTGGTACACTGGATTTAAGGAGTTCTTTATTCTAATGATGGTGGTATGCTTTGGAATGATAGGGGTCGGTGTCATGGCAAACACTTCGACACATATGTCCGAAACCAACAACATGATCTCAGCCATGATGTCTCGTACATCTTGGATCTTGAGCTCTTGTCTCTTATTCATCACTTTATCCTTCTTTGTTGGAGGACATGGATTCATCTCTGGTATCATCGCTGCCCTCTTTATCATGATTGTCATGGCATTTGCTTGGAAGTTCCGCGACCCTACAACCACCACCGCTGTGTCTACTTTGTTCACCTCTTGCTTGAGTAAGATCAAGGCTGGTTGGTGGTATCGGTCACAACCCATCCCCCCCCTGTGATTTTCTGTATGAGGTTGATGTATGCTGAGGGTACTTTCATATTGTTTCACGATGCATGTTGCAATATTAGTGAGATGAACAGTCCTTCTTTAGTTGATGGTGAATGGAGAAGTAGCTGTCTGTGTAAGCAAAATGCCTGATTTTGTTCATTTTATATGAAGTTGAATAGTTCAATCTATATGGTGAAATATTTATGTGCCGAATTATTTGATCTATACTCTTTCAGTTGATTTCCAGTATTCTTGCAGCAAAATGCTTGTTATTTTTTATGAGTGTGAAGCTAAATGGTTATGTGCAATCTATATGACTCAAAAATATAGCGTGCTGAATGGTCCGATCTGTAACAGGAGTGCTAAACCTGTGGAGGTAAAATACATTAATCCTGTCCACTGGAATGGACAGGTATATTACTGCGTTTTTAAGCTTGCATTGCTAGTCGCAAGTAAGAAAGAAACGGCACGAGTAATCTGCTTGTACAAGAGTTCTGAAACAAATGATGTGGGATAGATATATAGCCCTTTATACTTCTGAAATGTTGTTAACTGTACTGGAGAAATTTTGTAGCCGCTGCAATTGCCTTGGGTCACCCGGGCGGGCGTCATGGGGGCCATCCCGACCCGGCAATCTCTAGGTCAGTGGCGTGGTAGTTCCCTCCATCGAATATTTCTCAGTGGTCATACGATAGAGCCATAGAGGTGTCTTCGGCTTTCTTTCGTATGTTGTTTTGTACTCATACAAGAACGTGCAGGTAGTGATACAAGAGGCTAGAACTACAATTTCCCTGTTGCCACACCTCTGACTCTCGAAATAAAGATGCATGGGAAAATGTGGAAGTAATTTGATTGCATGTATCATACAATACTAGCCTCTATAAAAAAAAAGACTAGTATGTTTTCATGTCACTTTCTTAGGTCTCTTGCAAGCACCAAGCTTATATAGGTAGTGTTCTTTAGTGTTGAGGATTTCTCTACAAGCACTACCCTATACAATATAATTACGGTAGTCATTGTTGGTGACAATACATTCAAAAAATATGGTTTTTGTTTGTAAGCATATTGGTAACTATTATCCAAAAGGACCAAAACCCTGACGGTTGTACCTGAAGAATGTAAAAAGCCTAGAAACCACAAAGAAAATCTGGAAATTATATTTAAAAAGGTCGTAACTATTCTTAAATAATCTGACATGCTTATATAAAACTTCACAACTTTATGAAAATAATTGGGTAGTTGAGTAATTTTTTGTTAACTGTTCCTAACTAATTTGGTAGGTGTATTGAAAAACTTGACAAACAGAGTGTTTCATGCATGTGGGTGATAAAGATGGCCGCACACTCGTCGACCATGCACATGAGACCTACACACAGACACAGGCTCTTGCACCCCCTCTTGTGGTTGTCCTCCACCTTTCCCAAAAGTTCACGCCATATTTTTCTTTTACTTTATTTTTAAAAAGTTCATGCAGATAAAAGACATTTGACGGTTTCTGGTACTAAATTTTTTCGATAATTTTACTTGGCAAGTATCATACACATGTATGAATAAATGCTTCTAGATTACATCCATCCATGTACACATAAATATGTCTAGATACTCCTATAGTACAATTCCCACAAAAATGTATGACTCTTGGATTCTCATAAGTACTTCTAGGTTTATTGTCCTATTGTTGCACATAGGTACATACAAAAAACTCTTGTATTCAAACTTCATCTTCAACAAAATGCACACGGAATTTTTTTACGCCACTTAAAACCTATTTTCTTTTATATATTATTCAAAAAATGTACCAAGTTGAAATTCAAACATGTACGTAATTACATCTACCAAAGACTAGCGTAAAACTCACAAAGCTAAGATCTACAATTCAGAACGAATCCAACATCAAATCAATAAATACATCCAATAACTTTCAGAAGCCTACAAGAATAACAACTTCTCTAATTACATTTATTTCACATCCTAATGTGTTTTAGAATGTGAACAAGGTAACTGGCACCTGCCCTTGACATTGAATTGGTTATTGGGTAGTTTTGAATATGTAACAGAAAGATTTGCACAAAAAGACACTTGATGAGAAAAGATGTAAAGTTGATAACATCTAGCCGCCAATCAACAACGGAACATGAACACAAACAAAAAAACTCGAAACGTACAATTCACGGAAAAACACACAAATGGGCTAAATCATTGAAACCATATAACTGATGCATGACCCCTAGAGTATAACACTTAAGCTTAGATAATGTTGAGAATATAAGCAAAATATCATATGATTTATTCAAATAAATAACTAATAAGGCATGATCCTACTAACAATAGTTATAGTAACCATGCAAATTAGCAAAGTAGATGAATATATTTCATTAAACATGAGGAACCTGTCACATATAATCCAAATGCTAGAACACAAAACTCTAGAAAAAATTGAAAGAAAAGACGGATCACTCATGGTGCAGCCTGAGCAGCGACAACAACAACATCATCATATGCATCGATGTTGTCACCCATGCCGATGTCGCCGAAGAGGTTGCTGACGTCCGGGAGACGATGTCTTGTTGTCAGTAATTGCGCTAGAGCGCTCCCTAAAAATATGACCGCCCTCATGCGTACATGTGTAAGAGAGGAGGGGGTTCGTGGGCCTACTATCTGATGACCCACAAGTATAGGGGATCGCAACAGTCTTCGAGGGAAGTATTACCCAATTTATTGATTCGACACAAGGGGAGACAAAGAATACTTGTAAGCCTTAACAATGAGTTGTCAATTCAGGCACTGAAACAGACTTGCTCGCAAGAGTTTATCAGTAGTAACAGTTTTATGGCAGTGGAAATAGTGAAATAACAAAGCGGTGAAATAAAGACAGCAGTGATTGTAGTAAACAAAGGATTAAAATACATAGGCACAGGGACGGATTTAATGGGCGTTGCATGGATGAGAGAAACTCATGTAACAATCAAAGCATGGGCATTTGCAGATAATAATAACGGTATCCAAGTACTAATCAATCAATAGACATGTGTTCCATATATAGTCGTACGTGCTCGCAATGAGAAACTTGCACAACATCTTGTCCTACCACCGGCTGCCTCTAGGGAAACTACTGGATATGAAGGTACTCCTTTTAATAGAGTACCGGAGCAAAGCATTAACACTCCGTGAACACATGTGATCCTCACATCACTACCATTCCTCCGGTTGTCCCGATTTCTTGGCCATTGGTTCCGGAGCGACATGTGTATACAACTTGCGTAAGATCATAAACAACGAATATCTTCATGAATAAATAACATGTTCAGATCTGAGATCATGGCACTCGGGCCCTAGTGACAAGCATTAAGCATAACAAGTTGCAACAATATCATAAAAGTGACATCTACGGATACTAGGCACTATGCCCTAACAATCTTATGACTATTACATGACCAATCTCATCCAATCCCTACCATCCCCTACAGCGGGGGAATTACTCACATGGATGGGAAACATTGCTGGTCGATGGAGAGGCGTTGGCGATGATGGTGAAGATCTCCTCCAATTCCCCGGCGGAGTGCCGAACGAGACTGGCTCCCGCGACGGAGTTTCGCGATGTGGCGGCTCTCTGGGGTTTCGGCGATGTCGACTTCTCTCCGTGCGTTTTAGGTCGAACCCGATAAGTAGTCCAAAGGGGGCGTCGGAGGCCGGCCGAGGGGCACCACATGGCCGCGCGGCCCCCCGGGCCGCGCCGCCATGTGGTGTGGGGCCCTCGGGCCTCCACCTCCTTGCCCTTCGCTCCGTCAATATTTTGGTAAAATAGGGCCATCCGAAGAAATTCGAGATTTTCCCGGTTGGATTTCTGCACAAAAACGAGACACCAGGCTCTGCTGAAAACAGCGTTAGTCCGTGTTAGTTGTATCCAAAATACACAAATTAGAGGCAAAACAATAGCAAAAGTGTTCGGGAAAGTAGATACGTTTTGGACGTATCAACTCCCCCAAGCTTAGCTTATTGCTTGTCCTCAAGCAATTCAGTTAACAACTGAGCGATAAAAGAACTTTCACGAACACATTTGCTCATATGATGTATATATTCTCATGCTATGGCTAATACTTAAGCAGTTCATAATGAGATACATGCAAATAAGATCATCCAACAGCTATGCCAATCATGGAGAGGTACCAACAATTAATAAAAAGCACCATGAATCATGTATATAAGCAGGATTGCAATGTTCATAAGAGAATATGATAAAGTGGTATCTCGCTTGCCTGTATTTGATCGGCAAAACATAAATGCCGAGGCACCTCTGGAGTTCATAGAAAGACTAGAAGTAGTGATTGTCAAAGATAAAAGCATCAAAGTTATACCACAATCAATCATATTTTGAGACAAGCATATTATACTAAGAATGACAGTCATGCTCTCAAGATAGTGCTCAAAGAAAGAATGGAGACTCAACATAAAAGTAAAAGATTGACCCTTCGCAGAGGGAAGCAGGGATTAACATGCGCTAGAGCTTTTCATTTGTAAAGCAGGAGTAAAATTATTTTGAGAAGTGTTTGTTGTTGTCAACGAATGGTAATGGGTACACTAACTACCTCATCAACCGGACTCACAAGAGCGGCTCCCATTTTATTTATTTTTGGTTGGCACTCCTTCCACCCTTTTTTTCACAAACCATGGCTAACCGAATCCTCGGGTGCCTGCCAACAATCACATACCATGAAGGAGTGCCTTTTTATTTAAGTTTTATTATGATGATGACACTCCCCTCAACCTTTGCTTACACAAGCCATGGCTAACCGAATCCTTCGGTGCCGTCCAACAATCACAAACCATGGAGGAGTGTCTATTTAAGTTAATTAATTGGGACTGGGAATCCCATTGCCAGCTCTTTTTGCAAAATTATTGGATAAGCGGATGTGCCACTAGTCCATATGAGAGTCCGTCAAAAGTAAATGACAAGGTCGAAAGCTAAACACCACATACTTCCTCATGAGCTATGAAACATTAACACAAATTGAGAAGCATTTTGAAGGTTTTAAAGGTAGCGCACGAGAATTTACTTGGAATGGTTTGAAATGCCATGCATAGGTATTTATGGTGGACACTTTTGGAACAACTTGGTTTTCAGGTGTTTGGAAGCACGAGCGGGTGAAGGCTAGCAAAAGACTAGGGAGCGACAAATCAAGAGAGCAAGAACTGTCATAATTATGCTTGCGGCAAAATAAATTAATGGAGGCATAAAAGTGATACAAGAACTCGAAGCAATATAAATCATCGAGGCTTAATTGACTTTTTGTTCAGTCATATGCATGCGTGAGCATGTGCCAAATCGATATAAATGAATTATTCAGAGGAGGATACCACAATGCCATACTTACTTATGAATAAAACAATGCAAGCAAACATCCATGACATGCTACTCATATTAATAAATTGGAACTAAAACATGAGAGATCATGAACTACTAGACTTTCTCAAATAACATATACCTCACATGGACCAACTAAGGATGCTCATATGGATGAGTATATGTACAAAAATGAAAGCAAATAGAGTTCATACCAGCCTCTCACCACAATCAGATTGTCGTAGATCGTCATTATTGCTTTTTCACTTGTGTAGCTTGGATAATATGAAATGAAAACCACGCTCCAGCCACCGAAGACCATTGAACTCATGATGAAATTTACAAACCAAAGAAGAACAGCAAATATTTTTGGTGTTTTCGAATTAGAAACAAGAACGAAAGAAAACAAGCAAACAAAGCAAAATCTTTTTGGGTTTTCTTATAGCAAACTAACGATAGCAAATAAAGCAAACTAAGAACAAGGAACCAAATAAACAAATGGTGAAGAGAAACAACAGAAATATTTTTGGTCTTTTTGTGTTTTAGGAAAGAAACAAAGCGAAAACAAAAGAATGCAAACTAACAGAAACACAGAAAAGCAGGATGACAGAAATCTGCCAAATCCTGACAGCAGTACAGAAATCGAATTTAACAAAAATCTTCCATTGCTCAGACCAAAAAGTGTTCAACTAATGAAAGTTAGATAACAACCTGGGGAACATGCTCAAAAATTGGCAACTCAAAATAACGTTCTGGCTGTGCGTACGAATTTTTTGGTAACAGCACAGAATCTGTTTTTGGACAGCACTTCCCCAAATATCATCTCCTCTCATTAGAAAACCACTCTAGGAGACTAAACAAGTATGTACAAGTATCCAGCAACCATAATATGCAAGGAATGAGTGATGCCGGTATACCTCCCCCAAGCTTAGGCTTTTGGCCCAAGTGGAGTTCATTCCCAACGAGGGTCGGAGTTCCACGCGGTGGATCATACATTGAGTGCTAATAGGGCCCCTGTACATAAGAATATCGTGGAGGCTCCACATGACCATGATGTTGATATGAGGAGCTTGCTGCATCGGATGAAGAGTCGGGATGCTCCTCGGTCTCCTCCACATCTTCCCTCGCACGACGGCTTTCTCTTTCTATGTATGTATTTAGCTCATTTTCTGTGATCGACCACCCGTCCCTGGCATCAAGGTTAAACAAAGCAGGTGCAGGCAAGCGTACTAATTTTTCAATTTTCTTAGTTATACTCCAACTTTTCTTATACAAAGTTATCCTATAATGCAGGTTGTTCAAACTAGATGCATCTGAAATAAACTCATGTCTAATCATGGAAACAACATCAAGCTTCTCTATAGAAAGCGGAATATCTAAATGGTGGGGTCCTACACCATGCATAGCTAATAAGCGAGAGGCGATAAGACCTCCACAAATTCCTCCTTTCTCACGGTTAGTAGCAAGTCTACAAGCTATTAAAGCACCCAAATTATAAGTCCTATCCTGTTGCAAAGCAGCAGCTAAGAAAGCCAAGTCTTGGGACAGATAATTTACCTCCAGTCCTTCTTGCAAGAACGCACTTTGTAATGAAATAGGCAAAGTAGCGGATGGCTGGATGTTGAATGCTACTAATCTTACCACCATAATTGGAGAGGCTCCTCCCATTACAAATCCTTGTATAAAGATCTGAGAGCTCCCGTGTTCCCCTGATCTTCTCGCAGGATCCCCATTGCGGTAATCCAATTGCTGCACAAAAAACACTAAATGGCAAGTTGACAGCTTTATTGTAAATTTTATACTGGACCGTGGGGTCAGATCGCGACCAATTGAACTTGAAGTCCTGCAGAAAAGACATAGTTAATTTTGCATATTGTCTTGGCTCTCCTTCAACAAAACCACTCAGCCCTGCACGAGAGATTAGAGTTTGAACATCTTGTAAAATCCCCGCACTTCTCATAAAGTCCACGCATGGGTAATAAGAGGGGTATACTCCCTCCTCACGATTGACTCTCGTAACTTGCTGGACTTCCAATTCTTCTTGGTTCAATTGGGGCACACCTCCTTCCATTTTCTGAAATTTTCAACAATCATTATAAAAATTGATTTCAAGGTGTGTAATTGAAGGGAACTACTATAGGAACTTGCTAGAGTACTAAACATGCATCAAAACTAATTTCTTCCACTTAGAACAAGCATGCAAGCTCACTAAACATGTTATCTACAGCAGAAAAATATTCAAGATATACTCAACCAAATGAAATTCTAATTGGACAATCATAGGAGTCACATACCAAGGAGTAAATGTGCCAAATTTCAGACAAGGGCTGAGCAAGGAGATCGAAAAATCGCGAGTTCTTGAGCAGAAACACGAGTGAGAGAAACTTGGTACGAGTTTTTCGGGAGAGAGAGGGTGCTGGGAGGAAGAGATGATGAAGTGGGGAGGTGGCCCACACCACATGGTGGCGCGCCCTTGCTGGCCGCGCGGCCTATGGTGTGGCACCCCCTGGTGCCCCACAGGTCATCTTCTGGTGCTCCCGGTGCCTCGTCGAAAAATAGGACCAACGGTATAATTTTTGTAATTTTTAGAGAACTTTGAAAAATGCACATTTCTGGGTATTAAATTAATGATTACTGCAGGAAAATGATTTCTAAAATCTTAAATGACTAAAGCATATTGCAAAACAAAAGTGCTACAGCAAGTAAAATAAGTGAAGGGAGAGAGAAAGAAAGAAGTGTTGTTTAGCTCTTTTATGCAATAAAATATACTTGTTAACAAGGTTGATCAAGTCTTGCTACCAAATAAATTTTATATAACATAAGAAGAAATAAACCTCAAATCAATCATGTTACCTTATATTGAATTGATATGGATCCAATCACAAGAGTTTGATATTCTTCTTTAGGCTCATATATAGGACAATCAATGGATCCCACTTTGATAGTTTTCACATTAAAAATTGTATTGACTCCACATACTTTATCAATCCTCTTGGGAAAATAGACAGTGTGTTCCTTATCATCAACATTGAAAGTAACCATGCCTTTATTGCAATCAATAACAGCCCCCAGTATTAAGAAAGGGTCTTCCAAGAATAATGGACATATTATCATCTTGAGGCATTTCCAACACAACGAAATCAGTTAATATCAAGCAATCTTGAGTAACTTGAACGAACATTTTCACATAAACCAACAGGAATAGCAGTAGATTTATCACCATTTGCAAAGATATATCAGTTGGTATCAATTTATCTAAATCAAGTCTCTTATAAAGAGAAAAAGGCATCACACTCACACCTGCTCCCAAATCACATAGAGCAGTTCTAACATAATTATTCTTGATGGAACTAGGAATAGTCGGTATACCTGGGTCGCCCAACTTCTTTGGAATCTTACCATTGAAGGAGTAATTAGCGAGCATAGTAGAAATCTCCTCATTGGGGACTTTCCTTTTGTTAGTAACAATATCTTTCATATACTTTGAATAAGGAGGCAATTTAATAGCATCAGTCAAAGGGATTTGCAGAAATAAAGGTTTCATCCAATCACAAAATTTATTATAATGTTCCTCCTCCTTTGATTTTAGTTTCTTAGCAGGAAAAGGCATTTGCTTTTGAACCCAAGGTTCTCTTTCATTACCATGCTTCTCAGTAATAAAATCTTCTTTAGTATACTTTTATTTTTAGCATGCTTTTCAGGTTCTTTTTCAATTTCTTCTTTATCAGGAGTATCATTCTTATCATTATCTTCCTCATGTTCATTACCACTTTCAGTTTCAGCATCAGAAATAGAAATACTATTAGGATCATTAACAGGTTCAGAGGATTCTACAACATTCTTATGTTTCTTTTTCTTTTTCTTAGATGGAGCACTAGTTTTAATTAGTTGAGAATCTTGTTCAACTCTTTTGGGATGCCCTTCAGGATATAGAGGATCCTGGGTAGAAGCACCACCTCTAGTTGTTACCTCACAAGCATGTTTTTCTTTAGAATTATTTCCCAACAAGTCATTTTGCACTTTAGTAAGTTGATCAATTTGAGTTTGAACCATTTGAAAATGTTTAACAAGTATCTTAACATCATTGGAGGTTCTCTCCACAATACCATGCAATTCACTAATAGCTCGGAATTTTCCATTAAATGATTCTCTACTCATATTAAAGTTTTCTTGCTTAACAATATAATTATCAAATTCATCTAAGCATTGAGCAGGAGATTTTGAATACGGAATATCTTCCCTAGTAAAGTGTTGAAGCGAGTGTACCTCAATCATGGATGAAGGGGGAATTGTCTCACATATATCTTCAATAGGAGGTAAATTCTTCACATCTTCAGGTTTAATACCCTTCTCCTTAAGAGACTTCTTGGCTTCCCTCATATCTTCATCGTTTAATTTAATCATACCCCTCTTCTTCACTATCGGTGTCGGGGTTGGTTCAGGCGTAGACCAATCATCATGATTCCGGCCTATTTTAGCCAATAATTTTCAGCGTCGTCTGGAGTTCTTTTCCTGAAACACAACCAGCACAACTATCCAGGTATGCCCTAGACTCAATAGTTAGTCCACTATAAAATATATCAAGTAAATCATGCTTTTCCAAATCATGGTCAGCTGAGCTCTAATAAGAGAACAGAATCTCGCCCAAGCCTCGTGCAATTTCTCTCCATCTTCCTGGTCAAAATTATAAATTTTCTGCAAAGATGTTGAGCACTAGCAGGAAAGTATTTTGAAAGAAAACATCACGCAAGTCAGTTGGACTTTAATAGAACCAGGAGGCAAATTATTATACCAAGTTTTAGCATCATCCTTTAATGAGAACGGAAAATTTTAGCGACAAAATAAGTACGCATCTTGACATCATCAGAAAACACGCCACTAAGAGTAGATAACTCAGTCAAGTGTTCAACAGCACTTTCTTTTTCAGTACCACAAAAGGGTGTTTTCTCAACAATAGCTATATGAGATAAATCAAGAGAAAAATCATAATCTTTATCCCTAATGTTTATAGGAGATGTGGCAAATTTAGGATCGAGATGGTGTATATCTAACAGCATGTTCTGCAAGCAACTTTTTAATTTTTCTTGCATCAGTAGTAGCCTTGCATTTTTCAATAAAATCATTATCAAGCTCTACATAATCCTCATCAAGATCATCACTAGAATAATCACAGGGTGAATTAACAGGTGTAGCAACATTAGGAGTTTTAGTATTTTCAATTTGTCTAGACTTAGCAATTGTAGCATCTAGAAAAGATCCCAATGAACCACTATCATCAAGCACAGCAGAAACATTATCAATATTATGAGAATTTTCAGATTCAGCAGAAGTACCCAAGACGAAGCATGTGGCGGTGAAACAAGTTTATCAATCACAGATGGTGAATCAAGAGCAGGTACTGAGTTGTACCTTTTCTTGTAGTGGATGGTAATATGGCGATCTTAGTATCGCGAGGTTTACCCATGATGGAGAATTTGCAGCGAACAATATCAATCCAAGTGAACTTCCAAATAAAGCTATGCTCCCGGCAACGGCGCCAGAAAATAGTCTTGATGACCCACAAGTATAGGGGATCGCAATCTTGAGGGAAGTATTACCCAATTTATTGATTCGACACAAGGGGAGACAAAGAATACTTGTAAGCCTTAACAGTGAGTTGTCAATTCAGCTGCACTGAAACAGACTTGCTCGCAAGAGTTTATCGATAGTCAGCTTTATGGCAATGGAAATAGTGAAATAACGCGGTGAAATAAAGACAGTAGTGATTGTAGTAAACAGCAGATTAAAATACTGTAGGCACAGGACGGATTTAATGGGCGTTGCATGGATGAGAGAAACTCATGTAACAATCAAAGCATGGGCATTTGCAGATAATAATAAAACGGTATCCAAGTACTAATCAATCAATAGGCATGTGTTCCATATATAGTCGTACGTGCTCGCAATGAGAAACTTGCACAACATCTTCTGTCCTACCAGCCGGTGGCAGCCGGGCCTCTAGGGAACTACTGGATATTAAGGTACTCCTTTTAATAGAGTACCGGAGCAAAGCATTAACACTCCGTGAACACATGTGATCCTCACATCACTACCATCCTCCGGTTGTCCCGATTTCTGTCACCATTGGTTCTGGACAGCGACATGTGTATACAACTTGGTAAGATCATAAACAACGAATATCTTCATGAATAAATAACATGTTCAGATCTGAGATCATGGCACTCGGGCCCTAGTGACAAGCATTAAGCATAACAAGTTGCAACAATATCATAAAAGTGACATCTACGGATACTAGGCACTATGCCCTAACAATCTTATGACTATTACATGACCAATCTCATCCAATCCCTACCATCCCCTTCACCCTACAGCGGGGGAATTACTCACACATGGATGGGGGAAACATTGCTGGTCGATGGAGAGGCGTTGGCGGTGATGGCGGAAGATCTCCTCCAATTCCCCGTCCGGAGTGCCGAACGGAGACTTCTGGCGAGTTTCGCGATGTGGCGGCTCTGGAAGGTTCTGGCGATGTCGACTTCTCTCCGTGCGTTTTTAGGTCGAACCCGATAAGTAGTCCAAAGGGGCGTCGGAGGCGGCCGAGGGGCCAGACCACATGGCCGCGCGGGCCCCCGGGCCGCGCCGCCATGTGGTGTGGGGCCTCCACCTCCTTTGCCCTTCGGCTCCGTCAATATTTTGGTAAAATAGGGCCATCAAAGAAATTCCGAGGATTTTCCCGAAAGTTGGATTTCGCACAAAAACGAGACACCAGAGCAGTTCTGCTGAAAACAGCGTTAGTCCGTGTTAGTTGTATCCAAAATACACAAATTAGAGGCAAAACAATAGCAAAAGTGTTCGGGAAAGTAGATACGTTTTGGACGTATCACTATCTCGTCCGTCGGTGTACACCGGAAGATGGGATGCGGAAGACGATGACACCGATCGACACAAGGTTCTAGAAGCAGGTAGTCACATGCGTCTGGTGCCGACTAGGATTTAACCCTACGTTTATATAGTGTAGGTCGGGCAGGACGTGGGGCGCAACCCACATCCGGCTCAGCATAGCCCACGATCCAGAAAACAGGAAATGGCTGAGATAACAAGTCCATTTATGACTCGTAATTAATACACAATTAATGTCCCGAGTAATAAAAATATAAATGAGATGGATGGATATGAGAACGGCTCGGCTCATTCATGCAACCTGGGGCGCGACGTGATGAGGCGTGCGGAGGAGGAGGAGTGCACGAGAGCTACTTTTTTTCACTCATTTAGTAGAGCAAAAACAACCTACCTTATGAACTACTCCAACTCTCTTCTAATTAGCAACATGGACTAAACTTTAGTGCCACCCCTTGCCAATTTGCCATGCATGAATGTGCCAATAAGAATTTGAGAATTGTATTAGCTATGGACATAAATCCCAACAACAAATTCCAAAATAGATAAGCCCCTTTAAAATTGAGGGCCTAGTCTACAGAAGATGTGCGGAGACAACACACCCGATGCCATGCTAGGTATGGATTGGGTCCCTACTAGATTTTGAAGATGAGCAAGTCACATAAATTTCTCTAACTTTAGTATTTGATCTCCTACATGTGATTTTATTATATCCCTTAGCTAGAAAATGCGCAACACGAGCATGGACAAGGAACAAAGCTGTTGCAAGTTGAGGAGGGACAGAAAAGAGCAACGAAGATGACGGGACATACGATGACCCGAGGTTAAAGACAGAGTGACGGTAGTTGTATCACAAGGAAGGCCGTGAGGAAGGGCGTGCGAGGGATGGTGGTGATGATGGGAGGCGAGAGAGCACCAACATGATGCAGAAGTGAGCATGTGTAGCGGAAATGCACTTTTGATCCTAGAAGCATATGCTCCCTTTACCGGAAAAACGAATTTCAAAGTATAAAAAATTTAGAGAGAAAATCAGCTCGTACATCTCCACATTCTATGTCATCATTGATAGTTTCATAGTAAAATGATAATTTTTGTGGCATGGGCAAAAAAGACAAACAAATGCCTACTAAAAAAAGCCTTATTTAAGCAATGATTTTTGACTTTTTTTGCACAAGCCACATAACAATTCACTTTTTTCTGAAACAACTTCATGAACACGTATGATGTTGAGATGTACGTGCAAAATTTTGTTTTGACATTTTTTAATATGTTCAAAATTTATTCCAAATAAAGAAAGCATATGCACCCGGAGCAAAAGCACCATGTCCCATGTGTAGGGACTTTTTATAGTGAAGAATTTGAGATGGATGGAAAAAGGGCATTTTCGTTCCTAGGGGAAATACATGCACAAATAGAAGAGCAGTATTGACATCTCCAGTCAATCATAATGACATTTTTCGAATCACCCGTCAAATACTTTCACATTTTTTTACAAAGGGAAATAAAATGGCTCCAGAAGAAGTAAGAAAAGCGTTTTGCATGTTCCAGACACGAGTCCACCGAGAACTTGCACATAAAAATAGAAGGTTAAAATAAGAATTAAGTCATTTTTTTTTAAATTAGGGAAAATTCTTTCATTTAAAGTACTCTACATCAAAATTATTCTGGTATATCATATGTTATTTATTTTATTTTAAAAAGTTAGCAATAACATTTGTTTCGGAGAAACGGCCAGGCCCACCAGTCACAACTCAGAACTCAGAAGCCAAGGTATCCGAACCATCAAGAGCCATCTACAGTACTTCACGCCTACACGGACCTCAACTTTCCTCTTTGCGTTCCTTCTAAAATCATCTCCAGACTCTAATCCGACAAAGTGCCGTTCGTTCTAAAATCTCTTCTCCCGTGGTCTACCACCGCTGTGCCCTAGCGCTGCCGCCGCGCCGTAGCTCGGCGTCGCCGCCGAAGCCTCAGTCCCAGAACCCCCCGCCTCTCACCGCGTTGCCGCCATCGCCGTTCCCGTTCTACCTCGCCGCGTCCCTGCTGTCTCCGCTCCGTCCGCAACCATCTAGATCCGCCCCTGGCCCCGGACCGGATGGACCTCTCCGTCACCGTGGCCATGACCTCGCCCTCGGAGGTACGGCCGGAAGACCTACCTCCCGCTACTTAACAGACTCTTTGTGCTGCATTTGTTTTTAATGTCTCTGTAATCTGCTCCTTGGAGATAATAAGGTAACTGAATTTCTCCAAAAAAAAGTACTCCGTAACTTAAACATAAGTCATCCGGTCGATTTAAGCCATCTGGCTACTTAGACCTTAACATGATGTACTAATGGCATACTCTCCTGATATAAGATCCTCACATGCTTATTGCCTTAGGCATACCATGCACACAACACTATTTGCCAAATTGCTGCCATTCTAGTTTGTAGAGCATATACATACAACTTGAATCTGCAACGAAATTGTTTCCTATAAACAGTTGAAAGCTTTAAATTGGTACATCAAGAACAGAGCTTACCCAATTCACTCAATTATTGATGCTTTCGTATATTGCAGCATGGCGAGCAACTAAGGAAGCGCCAACACGTGTTATCAGAACTGGTATGCTATCATTTACGTACGGATAGTTTTGTAAGTCTTCAGTGTATAGGTTTTTTGGTGGTATTAAGATGTCTTTCCCCTCACCTTCCATTAACTGCAGACTTATGTAAGAGATGAAGATGCAAAACTTGACACCACACGTGCACGGCGTAATAACCTTTCTCTTTCAGTATAGTTGTTCAAATTAATTGTACTCTCGGGGAACCTTGTACCCCTCACCCACATACTTATTGATTCTACGAAGCACCTTTCCCTGCTGTCTTAGCCATATTTGTCCTTTTGTTTTGCAGTGTCGAATCTTCTCAAAAGGCATGAAGATCTGAAAGAGCGCCTCTCACGGTAACTCCTTTATTTGTTCTTTTTTGTCCAAACTTCTGAATTCTGATAACGTGAAGGACGTATACTCTGCTGGCCAACTGTGTGTTTAATGGTTAATCATTGATTAATTTACATACCATGTAACACTTGGATAAGCAAAGTTTCAGAAACTCTATTCTAAGTGCCAACTAATTGTTTGCCCACTTATGGGTTCCTTCTTTCATGATGGAAGTTTCCACTGTGTGAGGTCATCCTTGCATAGCTTTCATTTAACTTAGATATGGAAACAGCTAAAATTCGATGACCCTTTCTGTTGGCACAAAAGTTATACCACAAATATATTTGCAACTGCATTGAATTCTCTGATTGTTCCTTTTGTTGAACTTTGTATAGTTGTGCTAAAATTGAGGAAAGGGAGGAACTCAATTTTATCTTAAATAAACATATGTAAATGGATTTGTCCTCTTCTCATTTTGGACAGTAGCGTCGTTAGCTCAGTACTGAAGAGAATATGTTTCGAACAAATGAAAATGAAGTTACCGATCTAGAACTACCAAAATATTAAGAAAGGACAGTGCGGCTGGGCGCTTAGTTGAATAAATGAGCCTGTTTTCTAATGCTATGTTAATGTACGCCTGATGCAATGTTGCAGAATAACGATTTTGCCACATATTTTTATAACCACGTGTATTCTATACTCAATGGACTCTGATGGACTTCTTTTTTCAAGTATATTAGTCTGCAAATTTAATTTTGAATTATTCAATATAACTTAATATCTCTTGTAAATACGGGTGCATTTGTTCACATCTTACTCAACTGGAGTTACCTTTTGACATTTTATTTAGCTCACGTTTCTATAAAGTAATCATTAATGATCTCGTCCCTGGATGATAGTTTTACATTAGAAAACATTTAAAGAGCTTAAGTGATGCTATAACTAATATTAACTTGAATTCTCAATAGGCAATATGCTGATAAACTTGTTACGATCATGATCTAACGATCCCACATGATCATACGTTAGGGTCGGACCTATGAAATTTCGATACACATACCAGTCTGTCATGTTGCAGCCCTGGCAAGTCCAGTCACCTCTGATGTTGTTGGTACTAGCCAAGAAATGAATCTTCTAAGCTGCTATTGCATCCTGTTTAATATTTCAATTACACATGGATGCTCTGATCTCCATATCATTGTGATTGTTCTTATCATCTTATCCCTACCATATTATGGTCATACGCCTGATGGTATTCCCCAAAACAAGCAGTGACCTTTTTATTAGACATCTGCATTCTTTTACATAATTGGTTGTCTGATACTGTTCTATGCACATGCTAAATCTTTAAATGTGCGAGTACATGACCAGTAAAATATTCTTATACATCTTCAGTATATTGTTTTAGGGATTCTGATAAGCTGATCTTTGAGCGTCTACAGAAAGAATTCGAGGCTGCACGAGTTGCACAAACTGAAGGTACTGTTTGCCTCACCAACTCTGATGTTTACAGTTTTACCATCTTTATTAATAGTAAGATTGCCAGCTATTCCAGTACCACATTATATATAGAAACACATATACCTGGTATGCTATCCCCTTTTGCAATTTTCTGTACCTAAAGTTCACTTATCAGGAGCGTTTGCTCACTTTACAAGTTTCCATGCTTAGGTCAACTAGTTGTCATTTTCCAAACTAAATGCAGACTTACGATCAATGGTAATTTATCGGCTAACCCACATAAAGGCTGCACAGTTTTGCAAAAACATACTCACAGGTCGCTTGATGATTATTTCGAGTTCAAACCTTTAATCTGGAACTTATAAACGAAGTTCCAAATTTCATGTTCTCACCTGCGTTTGAGTATTATCCCTTATATGGCTAAGTAACTTCACCGGCAGTGAGTTTAATAGTCTCCGTAGGATGTTGGTTCAAGTTTTCTTATGTGAAAACGCAAAAAGCATTTCATTTCAATGCATTGATAGAAAAGGAGTTTATATACAAGTCCGAAGGAGGACCAACACCACGCCATACAACTCAACCCAAAGAAGTTAGCCTACGGGAGAAGATGGCGAATGCCCCGAGCCCCTGCTTCTTGCCCAGACCATACCTCGGCTTTGATTGTGTCAAGCAGGGAAGCCACTGAAGGCTGCGTTGTGATGCTTCTGGATGTTGGTTTAAGTTGCTTAGGGCATCTTTGTTTGGGCTTTTAGCTGCTTTCCCCAGAAAAAAGCAGGACAAACGAAACAAAGGGGTTGGCTCTGCTGTGGGCTTTTGTCGAAGCAGGTCCCTTCCCACATACACGAAAAAGCACGGGTAGGAGGTGCTTCCTGAGCTTGTTTCTTAGCTCCCAAACCGGTACCTTTGATTGCCCATTTCGTTTTGGGAAATTACGGTCGAACTGCCAGCACTGAGCTGAACCGTGTACCCACCCGTGCTTATCCTTAACACGAAAAGTTTTCTCCCGTGTCGGGTTGAGCGACAGAGGGCCGCCCATCGCGTGCTTGCCGCCGCCGCCGACCCCTTCCTCTCCAGCCTTACGCCGCCGGCGACTGGCTTCCCTGCCGCTAGATCTCGTCCCCGCGTCCTGCCTGGCCCGTCTCCCGCCGTCCCAGGTCCCATCTGAGCTTCCCTCGGTGACGACCCTGCCCCAGCCGTCCTCTCCATCCCGACGACCACGCCCCCGCTGTCCGCGCCACCGCCGTCTCTGTCATCCCAGACGACAGACTCCTGCCGTCCTAGGTGAGCTATTGCTGCTTGTGTTTGTCTTGCTACTCCCGAGATGGAGTTCGTCCTCAGCCGCTGGTCCGCCGGACCACGCCCGCAACCGGGAGCTTGTCCTTCTCTGCTGATGCGTCTGCTGTTGTGATACTGCTTGTCTGTTGTATCTATTCCAGAACTGAATCGTTCGTTGACTCTAATGTAATATCTGTGTGCATGAACGTGCTAATTTACCAAACTTTTATCTAGATGTGTGTGTTCCATTTAGGGTTGAACGGGCAGGCTCCTGGCTGATTTCATCAATTTCACCATGTTCTAATGATGTGCTAATTTACCAAGCCTTTGTCTAGATCTATGTGTTCAATTTGGATAAAGCGACATTCATGATGGATATGCAAATTAGCACAATTGTATGGATATGCAAATTAGCACAATGTTATGGATATGTAATTTAGCATAATTTATTACAGCTAAATCAGCAAAAGTACATGTTCTAAATGACTCCGAGGGTATTTCAGATAATTCTCTAGTTTACAGTTAGACAGCCAGCTACATTTCCAAAGAGTAAGACTCAAAACAGCAGTGTTTCCTGCACAGCAGCTTTCCCTACACGGCAGCACAGCCAGCAACAGCCAGCCCAAACAAAGAGGCCCTTATTCAGTTCCGTTTAGACCATGAATTGACAATAATGCTTCACGTACTGGCCATAAATTACAGTTAAATGGAGATAGAATTTTGATCCATTTGTCACTGATGTTTGTGAGTGACATTAGGTTCACGGTCAAGAGTCAAGAACATCACCGAAATATCAGGTTTCTTGTCCACATCAGGCTTAACATGGTGCAGAGTTACATGTAATCTAGGATGCTGGTCATTCTCATAGGAAGCACTTCCACATTGTCTCGTGATCATTAGTATCATATTTGTTAGTGTCATATTTGTTATTTCTTAGTATCTTGGTCAAACTTGTTTCTTGTATTGTACTATTGTCCACCATTGTGATCACACCTAAGCTACGAGGGACTCTCCGCATATAAATATATGTGTGTAATCTCACGAAAGGAGAGCTGGAATCTCACATTCTCCTAAAATAGTGTACTGTTGTAGTGTTGTTCTTATTGTCCTTGGATCTTGAATTAGGCATAGTACTGTTAAGATTTCCAGGTTGTACTCTTGCTACCCTTGCCTTTTTTCTCTGGTAGGAAGCAGTTGCGTCGAGTCTCGATGCACATTTGAAGTAGCACAAAAGAGAACTTACCTCTGTATTTAACTGATTTCTCCTACTGTTCTCTTCGGAAAAACATTTGTAGTAGCAAGGTGAAGTTTGTTACCCCAGTCCTCACAGTCACTTGGTTCTTCAGATTTTCTTGTGTGGTTATGCATCCCTTTGGTGGTAGTCAATCAATTTCAAATTTGACAGCGCTGTTAACGATTTACCTTCTGTAATACCTCATGTGACTTTGATCTCTCTAGGTTTTCATGACACATTACCCACCAAATTATTGATTTGATAAACACTGGAGAAAAATAGGCTTGTTTAGGCTTTGTTGAAAAAATGCCAGTGTACTTCACCAGATGACATTCTAGGGCCACTTTGAACATTTGAGCTCGTGGGTTTCGATCTGTAGCTCACAGGGACAGATATAGTCCAAGATCTCAACTAGACACGAACTAGAGTTCATTATGTGGTGGAAAATAGAAGTCTCTGGTGTGCACTCATAGAAAATAAATAACCTAGCTATTTACTAAATGTATAGCATACTGAGTAGGATTGGTTAGTCTTCGACCATGGAATTGCACATATACGCTGAGATTCATAGCTCTATTTTCCTACAAAATCTAAACTATGTTTGGCATAAACATGAACCAAAGAATTTCATTGCAAGTGGTAGATTGATGGTTCTATGAGCTTATTGTTCCACATCAAGAACTCATCAAACATATTTATGTGATTTATTATTTCATGCTTCCATATGCATGGTATGCTGATTTTCACACTGTTGCCTTGATTCTTGATTGGCACATGACACGTACATGCACATACCAACAAGAACTATTTACAAAATTTTCAGTAATTTTACTGTGGATAATATGGCAGGTTTTTTACTTTTTTTGTATATCTCGGGAGTGTTTTCATATTCATGGATTGTGTTGTTACAGTCAGTATGGCACATATTTAGTCTTCTCATACAATCTAGCGATATAATTTTAATCAGATATTATCCCACATTTCTTACACTTAGGCTGTTATACTTTGTAGAGATATCAATAGATGATGAGCAGTGGAATGATGGTTTGCTGGCAACGATCCGTGAGAAGGTACTTATCCTTCAGCACCCTATACTGTTTTCATATTTATTACACATGCAATAGACTGTTGCTCTGTTCATTTTGGGTTTTTGACGAGTTCGCATTATTTCGTAGACCAGGTCCATATGGAGGCTGAAAGGAAGGCGATGGTGAACCAAACAAATGTTCAAGCAGACGGTCAATTTCAATCAAGGACAACTTATAGAATTAGAAATAAGGTAACCTTGTTCCTAGAATCTACAGTAGTGTGTTTTGTTCACTGTCGAGTTCTGTAACTGGCTACCAAAAAGACTGCACTTTATGCTGTAGTTTTATCATTGGTGGTCCATATTTTTTCTGCTGCTGCTAATAGTTTTGTTCTGATATCACAATTTCTCATTCTTGTTCTGTTCCTACAACAATATGGTGACCACGAAACAAGATTTAGCCTGTAGACCATGTTATATCTACCTTGTAACATGTCATTATATTGTTATCGTAGAATAAAATTCTGCTCATGAGCCGGCATGCTAGATTCAACTAACGCACCTATTCCATTACCTCTATTATTTTATAAGTTAATCTGCCTAACAATTTTATTTCTTTTTCATAGGTTATCTATTGTTTGGATGGTGCCAGAATTGGTATACAATACGAGACATTCTTCGCGGGTGATTACACTTAACATTTTCAATATCATAATTTCCATGAAATGTCTGATCTGTACCATACAAAGTTGTGTGTAGGATAATAAGATAGGCAGAGGCGATATTTTATCTAGCAGACAGTTACTTCCAATTTGTTATAGCTACAATTAGTTTGTTTTAAACCAAATCAGACTTATTTCATTGTGCAAACCCTGACATTCTGAATAATAGTCCAACATAATCATAGTAAGTTATCTAAAAAGAAAGAATAGAGGCATCATAACTACATATGTTTTTCTCCACTAAATAACAAGCAGATTATATTTTGCAGGAGAGCCTTGTGAAATTTATCACTGTGTTCTAGAGAGCAAGTCATTCCTTGAAAAGATGACTGTGACTGAACACACCTTACCTTTCTTTCTGCCAATACGGGAAGTAGAAAGTGATCACCTGTCATCTAATGCCATTGTAAAGTTTCTTCATGGGACACTTGCTTTTACCGTTCAGTTATTATTCAAATAGTTCTATCTACTCACACGGCTTGTTTTCCCTGCAGAAGTTTATTGATCAACTTGAAGAAATTTTACAGTCTTATATTGACAGGAGAGAGCAGGTCAGTTTCAGATATTGCACTATCCCCCTTTTAATTATCTTATTTACTGTAAAGTGCAAACCAATGTTTGAAGTACAGGGTTGTAGTTATGCTCTCACTTTGTTTAATAATGGATCTTGGACATCATTGCGTTATGTGAGCTGTGATTCTGTGGAACATACTTATGTCGTATACATGTTCCTTGTATTATAGATGGAAATTTACTTACTACTTTATGTCTATAAATTGTTCAGTTGGTAAGTATTTGTCAGAGAAGAGACGGTGCATAGTAAAATTATGTTACTCTAGCCTAACAACCGTGACCACTTGATGTTTCATACAACGTATTAACCTAAAACTTAACTTAGTAACACCTCGATAGTGTACAATCATGACAATAACATCATAAAAGACTGCCACTTCTATGACCTGTTAATCTTTTTTGTTGGAAATAACTCTATTTCACCGCTGTTTTCCGAAAAATGAAAAGGACTGTTGGTACCTCTGCAGTTACCTTTGGCTATCTCAGACAGATCCTCGCTTGCAACACAATGCTTCGTTAGATTTGAAGTTATCAACCTGGCATTGTCATCTATATCATCTTTCACTTAGGCCAAGGGGATATTTGCTCTTTCCTCTAGGTGTTAGTGTTATTTCCCAATATATACAGTTTTGTGCTGTTATTTTCCAATGTCCATGATTCAACAAAACCATCTTTGTCCTCCCTTTTTTGTTGACGGGGATCCTGTTGTTTAATACTCAAGCCCTTACACATGAAAATAAATGCAAACATTAACCATTGAAATAGGTTTATTCCTTCTTCTGTGACATGTTTAAAGGGCAAGTCCTGCCTTTTCCCATTTTCGATGCCAACTGGCTGGAACTGACTGTGCCTGGACATTGCACGTGACCCAGGACAATTTTGGGTCATACACTAAGATTGCAGGTTGGCCATCTAGTGTTTATATGGGTCTACATATTGAGTGTTAACTACGTTTTTCTTTGGGTTGGGGGCCCATGTCTGACTCAACAAACCCCCTCTACTGTTTTGATGGTGTTGTTTTCATAATTACACCTCCTTTGGTGTTATTTTGCTAATTTTCCCTATCGTGATTTACCTGGACATGACGTGTTCGCTTAGGTGTCTGGGCATACAACTTCTGCTTCACCGCTAGACTAAGAGTTTACATCCTGTTTGAAACCACAGGTTCTAGCTGATAACCAGAAATTTAGGTGACCAGCTCAAACTTCACATTATATTACTCCCTCCGATTCATATTACTTGATGCTAATATAGATGTATCTAACTCTAGATACATCTATATTAGCATCAGGTAATATGAATCGGAGGGAGTAGTTAATTTGGTTTTCAAAATTAAGGTGAATTATTTATGGTTTTACTTTCTGAAATCTGAAACAGTTCTATTTTTGTAGCGTTTGCATCTTTTATGACCTTTGCATGGAAAATACATCCATGCTCATGGGTGCCAAGCACCCTGTACATCTAAAAAAATTCGTGGTAATTTTTTAAAATCTGAATCCTTTTGGGAACCAAAGATGATCAAGTATTGTGCTTGTATAAAAAATATTTCACGAGGAAATAACTATCATTGTATCCTTGGTAAAAAAGACAAAATCGAACAAGCCCAATGTCCATGTACTATTCACGCTATATTTGTCATAAACTTGTCTTTTTTGCTCAGGATACCATGGGAATCATTTCGAGCCGAAACATTTTTATACGAGTACAATACTTGACCATCTTTTGTTTCCAGGAGGATTCAGTTTTTTTTTCAATATTTGAAATTACCACGAATTTTGCGGTTATGTGCCAAAAATTTGGGTCCACATTTGCATATATTACAGTGAAGTTTATTTTCCAGAAAATGATTTTTAAAATCTCATCTTCCCTGCCTGGTGTTATTCTACATGTATTTAACGTTGTGTCTCTATTAATATGTATGTGTTCTACATGTATGTCTGAGTTTAATCATTGTGTGCAAATTCTTGAAAACTATATACCATAAAGCTTGCCCAGTGTGTTATATTTGACAACAATGTGCTGATTATAATGTTTCCACATGTTCAAGGTTCGTCTTATCAAGGAGCTCTATGGGAACCAAATTGGAGAATTGTTCAACAGTCTTCCTTATAATTTGATAGAGTTTGTATTAGAAGATTTCGAATGGTAAGGATACTCTATGGGTTGTTTCAGTTAGATTTTGCTATAGTACCTCCACATTCGTACTAAAATACTACGTCCTTTGTACCCGTAGCATTTATATACTGAAATTGCATATTGTACACTCTAGAGGCTGACATTTCCACTCCTGTGTGACTTGAGCAGCAAGGTTACAGTGAGTATCCGATATTCAGATCTGATTCTGACCCTGCCCAGTCAGGCGAGGGTCTTGGCTTGGCCGCTTCGCTCTTATAAGAGAGTATCTGCAGCAGGGCGCCGTTCAGGTAGCGGAGCGCCTGTTCAACCTGTACCATTTCGCCTTCCCTATGCCGAGGATGCGTTGAAGACCTTGAGTTTGCCAGAAGGTTCCTCCTATCTTAACCATTGCCTTTCCCCCTTATGTTGAAGCATACGACTCTGCGCTGAGCTTGTTCTGATCTGTACTTTTGCTCCTGAAATTTTGTTTATGTTTCAGCTTACGCGGAGATTGTCCTGAACCTGCCCCGTGCTCTGAAGAAGGTGTTCTACTCTCAGGAAAGTGATTGAAGCATGTGTGTAGAACCTGACAATTAGATTGAACCTTGTAGTACAATGCAAAAAAAAAAAAAAAAACCTTACAGATGTAGATGCTGAATATTCAGCAGCACAGTAGTTCTTTGATTCTGCCCTAGGTTTATTTGATGCCTAATTGTTCTGTCCTGAATGTTTCTGAGTGTTTGAAAAAGCTCGGCAGGTTGAAAACCTCGAGATTCATTTCTGCATATGCTACGGCTGGACTCCAGCCATGTCTCCCGTCCAGGGGCCAGGAACAAATTAGTCACAGTACACAACGGGCTCAACGAAATTCCAGAATTTGTATACAATTTCCGTATGTAGTTAGCATCAACTGTTCCGTCAGTAGGCAGTTTTTCTTTATGGTTTGTTCTAAAACTAACGTATTAGATGTGACCTCTTAGATAAGTAGCTGTTGTGAGGGCGTCAGGTATATAAACATGCAGCTACAGTTGCAATTTACTCTCCTTCCTTTAAATATGCATGCAGGCTTCAACCAGTGCTTAAATTGGTAATGAGCACGTGAGAGCATCTCCATCCGCGTCCCTAGATATATTTGGAGCGTGTCAGACACTTTTTTGTTTCCACCTACGCGCCTCAAAGCTTCTTTGCGTCCGGCGCGAACTAATACGGTGTCTGAAGCCCGATTCCCGGTTCACAGGGATACTCCGGGCATGTCAGACAGAACGAAACGTGAGGCGAGGAGACATGAGCATGACGCGTCAGCGGCATATTCAAGTTTAACCTAACCGTCGTTGACGGAAGCTATTGGCACACAGCGACGGTGCAGTTTCCGTAGAGACGCAGTGATGTTCTCGTCGCAGCTAGCTCTCCGTGCTGGCGTTAATGAGCGTCACCGCTCCTCCACCTCCCTCCGGCCTATAAAAAGGGGCGCTCTCGCATTGTCCCTCACACACAAACCCTAGTGCCTTTCTCTCCAACCCTAGCCACCACCATCTCAAAAGTCGAGGGCCATGGCTGGTAGAGGCAGAGGCCGAGGTCGTGGCCGCGGCCGTGCTGGAGCACCAAGAGTTGCACGGTTGTCGTCGCCTGCGAAGTCGTCGTCTTCATCGTCGTATCTGCAGCAAGAGCACCAAGTGTTGTTCGAGTTCGTCGTCATTCTCAATGGCGACCCACTCGGCATCCAAAGGTTGCTGGACAAGTTCGCCGAGTTCGTCGCCGGCAACGAGCCGGCCGCGCTGCATCTGTGGGAGGTTGGCTGCGGCTGCTGCAGGTGGCCGGTGGACGTGCTCTTCGACGGACGCGGCAAGATGCACCTCCACACCGGCCGTGAGAAGTTCACGCGCTACCACGACCTCCAAACCGGCAGCGTGCTCACATTCTCGTACCTAGGCGACGCGGAAGGTGTTCAACGACACGTCATGCCGCCGGCACTACCACGTCAACGACGAAGAGGAGGACGATTGAACACGCCGAGTGTTCTTTCTTCGCAGCGAAAATGGTCACAGAGGTTTCTGTATGTTCTCCTTGCAAAGGACCAACATGGCTATCATTACTAGCTGGATTTTCCAGTCTAGGTGAACGAGAGTGCCCGACAGTGTGACAACCGATGATGGATATCTTGTTATATCATATAGGACCAACTTTGTTCACCAGATAGAGAATAAGAGACAAAGCTCTCCAGTATCTTTTCTTCCTGATTATATCAAGAGCTAACTTAAACTAAGTGGCATGTTCTTATCTCTGTTGTGAGAGTGCTGAAATCATTGTGAAAAGATAAGCGGTTTTGCTAAATCTCAGGCGACTGAGATTTCCATATGTCTCAGTCGACCTTGAGAACCGTTGGATCTTTTTCGAGATTCGTGCAGACTTAGTGGACGGACAGAAAAATGATAAAGGTGTGAGCCCGAACTCGAACTAACTACCTGTCGTCTAGCAGTGCGACACCACAACCACTAGGACGGCCTCATCACTTTGGAAAGACCTACGGTTGTCTCATATAGTTATTAGGATCTGTTTCCATTATTAAGTACAAAGAGCAAACGAGAGGGTATTTGTGCTGATTTTTCTTGTCCCTTCATTCTCATTATTATTTTTTTCATTTCTGTGGTTGTAACTTTAAGGAAATGTGCAACTTCCCCATCATTTGTATTTTCTATATTTTTTGCCATTTAAATGTATTGCACTTTCATAGACAAAAGTGCAACAATTTTTTTTCCTTATATTTATCTTGTCACGCTACGAGCCGCACTTTTATTTTTCAAAACTATTAATCAACGAACGGGTTTTCCGATAGAGAAGAAATGTGCAACTAGCAAGCTATATTCGATAACAGTTGCACTTTTTAAAAAGAAATATGAAATTCTATTCGGTTTTAATAGAAGTCATACTTTTTCTTGAGAAATGCACAACTAGAAACTAGTTATTGATACAAGTCACACTTTTCTAAATAAATGTGTACTAGAAGTTTTTTTTTATACGAGTTGCACTTTTCTCCAAAAGTGTGTAACTTTTCGATATGAGTTGCGTTTTTTTTCAAGAAATATGCAACTAGCAACCTATACTTGATGTGAGTTGCACTTTTTCATAAGAAATGTGCAACTCCATCTCGTTTTTCATTTTGAGTTGCACTTTTTCTCAAATAACATGCAATTACCAACGGTTTTGAAACGAGTTGCACTTTTCTTAAATAGCGAGCAATTAGAAACCCGTTTTGAAACGAGTTGCACTTTTCTAAAGACAATGTGATACTCAAACTGGTATTTGGTTACGTTTAAACGTGGTTGCACTTTTTTTTAAGAAATGTGCAATTCTAACCGTCTTTTCAAGAAGAGTTGCACTTTTTCACCGAAAATATGCAACTAGCACCGATGTTCGCTATGCGTTGCATGTTTCACAAGAAATATGCAACTACAAACCGATATTCAATATGAGTCACACTTTTCACAAGAAATGTGCAACTCCAACCGATATTCCATAGTAGTTGCGCTTTTCACAAAAAAAACTTGCAACTTCAAACGGCAAGTTGCACTTCTTTAAGAAATGTGCAACCCTAACATTTTCTGACGAAATGTGCAACATATTGGATCAAATTTATGTTTATTTATATAGAAATGTGCAACTCTAAACATTTTTTTATCTGAGTTGCACTTTTCTTCGAGAAATGTACAACTAGAATATTTTTTCATTTTTTCTTTGATATTTTTGGCAGTTCTTTCTATCCTAGTTAACTAGCACCTTGTTGTTAGACTGGTTTCTATTTCGTGATTGAAACTTGAATGTGTTCTTTTTCTCCACCAATGTAGTATATTTTTGTCTAGAGCAGACTACCAGGCCAGCTGCCCAACTAGCAACTATTAGAAGCAGACCCATCACGTAAGAACAAAAGGAAATTCTGCACAGTACATACGTGCACAGCTGTGGTATGTGTTTGCTGAAAAAAATACTCCGTAGTTGATATGGTTCGGTGCAGCTAAGCTATGATCGGCTGATTCACGTGGAGCTGCTGTCGACTGAGACTTAAAAAAATTCTCAGTCGACTGATGTCCAGCCAAATCGAAAGATAAATAGCTTGAGCTTTCTATATTTTGCGAAAGATATTGGTATGTCATACAAGCCGAGGTGGCCGCCACTGAGCAGACGCAAAGCAATGTATGGCGCAACGTCGCAGTTGTCGTCTTTTTTCTGAAACGTGGTAGGAGCTCTACCTTTTCATGGACTAAGAAAGAGAAAACATGGCCGAAGCCAACATAAAATATAAGTATGCAGCAAATCCTCGGTGGTTGTAGAAAATCTTTATTCATCACACAAATCTTTGAAAAAAGTCAATACACTCATGCAATATGGGAGGACAGCCTTTGCAACAACTCATGACAATATTTGCAGAGCAGACGCTCATAATCACGGCAACATCTCACATTCTCACTTATGTGTTGGCGGCAAAACTCATACGTGTTTGCAGCATTTGAGAAACACTCGTGTAACATCGAAAGATCCGTGAATATTATGCTAGAGCACTGACTTTGCGGATCGGGCTGGCCGGAGCCCTGTCAGATCCAGCGATCATGCCCCCATCCCTGTAGTCGATCAGTCGCCGTCTGACGGCATGGAAGGATTTGTACATAACTCCAGCCATGGCAGGGGCATTCCACTATCTAGATTTAGGGGAGGAGCAGCGGAGATTACCGGAGAGAACGGCGGCGAGGAGGAATGGTGGAGGAGCATCGCCAGAGGAGGAAAAGCTGGCCGGCTCCATGCGTGTGGCGCGGGCAAGATTGGCAGGGAGCAGCCCAGTCTAGGCACTAGGAAAGAAAGATGAGTCTGCAGCATTGGTGCGAGCGTGAGGAAGATGACCAGGACGATCGGGACAGGGGACCGTCCGGGTGAACCGTGGTCTTTTCCTTAGATTGTTCGTTATCGTTTTTTTTTTTTTTTGAAAAGTCGTTATCGTTTTCTGAAGGAAGGAAGCAGGCTGGTTCCCTTTGTCCGAAAACGGAACCTGCAGGTCTTGCGTAGCGTACTCATACGTGACGCACCCAACAACCGTCACTGGCTGGTATTACCCGTGTGTGTACAGCTAGTGCCGTGACTCGACTCGACCCGTTTCCTTGAACGCGACCCAGAAATCCCAAATGAAATGGGGAAAAGAAGTCAGGCAACTGATCCGGTAGATGGTTTTTCCTGATCTAAAGCTAACGCATTAGGATATGACAGCAAGTCCTAACAGACAAGTTGGTGACCCGAGGGCGTCGGCCATATATAAAACATGCAGCTACACTTATACTGCCCTTCCTTTAAATATGCAACCTTCAGCCAGCGCTAGCTTAAACTGATAATGAATACGTGGGTTTCATGAAGAATTTAGTACTCCTTCCGGTTCATATTAATTGACTCTAATACGGATGTATATAGATACATTTTAGTTGTAGATACATCCATATTGAAGTCAATTAATATGGATCGGAGGGAGCACGTATTATGTTCTTCTCAATTTATACCTAGGTTAAACTCCATTTTCAATGAAAACTTAAACTAAGCATGGGGACGGAGCAGGATGTTGTTCATGTGGTCAAGCGACATCACAAAATTGTGATAAGTGTTAGGGCATCTTCAGCGGCGCGACGCATTTTATTGTCCGCGCGCGTCTGTTTGCGTCGCGCAGCGGACGCTCAAATGATCGTTTTCGTCCGCGCGTCCGTTTGCGTCTGGGGTTGGCTCCAGCGGCCCGACGCATTTTTTGTTTTTCTCTTTTCCATTTGAACATAGTTCCAAATATTACAAATTGGAAGATTATTTTACACAAACTAATACATAGTTTGGAACATGGTTTACACAAACTAATACATAGTTTGAACCATGGTTGACACAAATATAAATATTTTAACCATACCATGTAGTTCCTTCCTCCGTGTTACCAATGACCATGTTGACAGAAGTTGAGTTCTGTCCAGCTTGAACTTTCTTTCCTTTGCGTTGTGGACAACGATGGGCCCAATGGCCTATCTCGTCACACACCCAGCAAAGATCTTTCTTCTCCGTTTTCCCCTTTTTCTTGAAGTTGGTAGTCTGGGAGACTTCCTTGTTCTTTCCCTTGGACTTGTGGGCATTTTTCTGCACCATATTGGCAGCAGAACGTCCCTCGGTTCCTCCAATGTGTTTGTCTTTTGCCCTCGCCTTCTCCTCAACATCCAGAGAGCCCATGATATTCTCAACAGAGAACTCATACCTCTGATGTTTCAGGGAAGTGGCAAAGTTCCTCCATGAAGCGGGAAGCTTAGCGACAACGCATCTCGCGACAAACTTGTCCGGTAGCACACACTTGAGGAGCTCAAGTTCCTTTGCCATGATCTGTATCTCATGAGCCTGTTCTACTACAGATCGGTTCTCAACCATTCTGTAGTCATTGAACTGCTCCATAGCGTACAGTTCACCTCCGGCATCGGCATCACCAAACTTAGCGTCCAGTGCATCCCACAGTTCCTTCCCATTTCGGATGTGCAGATAAGCATCAACCAACTTGTCTCCAAGCACACTTAGAACGGCACCCACAAAGATTACGGTGGCATCCCCGAACGCTTTATCCTCTTCAGGAGTAAGCGGACCTCTGGGAGTACCTTCCGCAACTCGGTGCACGCCCATAGAAGTGAGCCACAAGAGGGTCTTATTCTACCATCTCTTGAAATGAGAACCCGTAAACGGGCTCGGTTTAAGCGCAGCAGCAAAACCAGACGGTGAAAATTGCCTATGCACATAAGGTTTTTGGATTGTTGGAATATTAGGCAATTTCCGAGTGAGATTAATTACCAAAAGCAACATTACAGATGTACAAGCATACTTAACCATACACATCAGACTAAGCACATGCATCAGATCTGAATATGGAACAAGTAGCAGTGCAAAGTAGGAGAGGAAAAGCACGTACATCGCGACCGGGAAGGTCGCACCAGCGGCACCACCATGGGAATAGCTAAGGTCACCCATGGTGTCGTCGGAGTCGTCGAGAAAGCAGTCGAACCGGCGAGGAAGATCCCGCAGCGAGCAGTCGCGCCGAGACGCTCCCAAAAACCTTATCGCCTGTCTCCCGGCAGGATCTCAACGGACGGGGTTTCGGAGGCCTGCTCTCCCGGACGGCTGTGGACGCAGTCGCCGGGATGGGGAAAAACTAGAGAGTAGCGCAACAAAAGGAACTTCTTCGTGAGAGAGGCAGACTAGAGAGTTCTGGATCGTCATGACTCCAGATCTGATCTATAGCTTGGGAGGAGAGCCGACCGCGTTGACACGTGTAGGAAGCCAGGGACACGCGGCGAACATGCACATGCAGGTCGACACGTACCCAACTTAGTTGGTGCACCAAGCAAAAAATTAGGCTTCCTTGAGTGTGTCTCGAACTCGAACTCGAGTCACGAAACGCGGCTGCGTGCGGGGCGGGCGGAGGAGGAGGAGTGCGCGAGGGCTCCTTCTATTCTCACTCACTTTGAAGGAGTAGAACAGCAGCCCTTATATACCACTCCAATTCACTCCCAACTAGAATGTGACTAAACTTTGTCCCCGGCTGTCCCAAGCTGCCAACGTGATGGGCCTTGAGATTTCAGGAATTGTAGACTACATGAGCTGCGTTACTGGGCTGCAGCACATCCACATTTAACACTCTTAGCTGATAATATAATTTCCTGGCTTTTCTTTTGTTCGCTCAAGCGCCTAGCTAAGCGTTCAGCAATGTAGATGCCCTTATACTTCATTCCAAATTATTTTCTCATGTGTGCGGGCCAAATAGCGTCCACCGACCGAATTGGTTATTCCGCTAGACCCACTGACTGGCCGGCTGGACCGCAAGACACATTTTATCCAAGGGCTGATCCAAATCAACATAAACAGAGAATTTAGGCCGCTGGAGATACCTTAAAAATAAATAGCCACCACCTGATGCATACGAGACGGACCGGACGTACGGGCGGACGTACGAAGTATATACAATTAGCATATACGAACTTCCCGAGCGACAACGTGAGCCCTGCAGGCAGAACCACCACGTGACGTTTTTTTGTTAGGTTTTCGTCTGCGATTTGGCCGCCGCCATGGAAAAATCGTCGGATCATCTCCACGCCGTCTCCAATTCTGACGACGAACGTCCGTATGAGGAGACCGAGTTCGTTATCCACGTCGTGGACGATCACCATCTACCGTCGCCGCCCCCTCCCCCTCCCCCTCCCGCTCCCAGGCGACCGCACGCGTTTCAGCCGCAGCCGCAGGCTTTGTTTGTGGCGGTTGATGATGATAAGCGTATACTTCAAGGCAAGAAGTGCTCAACCTGCTTCGTCGTCAGGGTAAGCAGGCGCGGGATCAATTATCCATATATGATATATGCAATACAAATACTAATCAAGCGCTCGTCGTGCAGATCGTTCACTGCCTTCTGGTGATGGCCCTCGCCGCCGTGACGGTGGTATTGGCAGCGCGCGTACCCAAGGAGTTCGCTGACGGGAGCCCCCCGTTCATAGTCACGTGCCCCGTCTTGATTTGTATCCTCGCCTTCACCTGGATCTGCTTCGCCGACTACGGTGACGTGGACGATGATTATTGAGGATACCTGCTAGCTAACAACGAGCTAATGCCCCGTGTAAATTTGGCGTCGCGGCATTTGACTTACGGGAGCTAATGCTTTCAGCACGAACAATAAATTCGTTTAAAATTTCAGACATCTCTATTGTTTTGACAAGACGGATCTTATTTTGTCTCATGTGCCATAAGATCGTTATGGGAGCCCCGGCCGCATTCATCCCGTCTTGATTTTCCTCTATGTAAAAAGGTCTTACACTTATTTTACACCAAAGGTACAAGTAATACGCTGATAAAGAAAGTAACAGCCAATGAACAAAAGAACAAATGGATGAATGTTAATAAGAACACTTTTTGATAAAGAGTGTTATCGTGGATATATCAATTACATCTAACCTCTGCAACAACAAAATGCTTAAAGACATCAGGGATACACAAAAAAAAAAAAAAAAAAAACCCTATCACGGTGATGAACCACTTGCAACATTAGCACTTCATCCACCGCCGAAGACAACACCCAGACTACAAACGAGATTCTCTAAAAGCAACGCCTTCAAGAAGAAACAATGCACACACGTTATGAAGGCCAGACCTTTGATATTTTACCCCATAAACCGTGGCTCGATACTCGAACATACAGTCCACATATGTTGCCACCCCTACTTGCAAAAACTCCTACTGCTACAAGTTGCCAAACACCCAAGTACCCAACACAGGAAAACATGTGCCGTATTGTCTTCATCGCAACCAGTAACCTCTCCGCCATTACCAGCCACCATGAATTTTTCTTGAAATCTATACTAAGACATTGGAAGGTGAAGCTTCGCACATCGCCCAAATGAAACCACTCTGGCTAAAGTTAAGGGCACACATGATTCCGCTCTTGATATCCATAGCGTCTTGCACCAAACTGCGGAAATCTCCATGAGGAAGACCAGAACTCGTCGGCGGCTAGATCGAGGAGTAGCTCAATGCCTTGGTGCTCGAAAAACAAAAGGGCCAGACCACCTTTTTTTCCGACATAGACAAGAAGGCCCCAACGTCACCGGCTGTCACCAGGAAACCAGAGTTGCAGGTAGCGAAACCCGTTTGTCTCGACCTTTGACAACACCGACACCACGCGGAGGCAACACGAGGAAGATGGACGCTCCTCCCAGCACACCGACAGGAGAACCACCCAACAACAACACCAACACACGAAAGCAGCAGAACCGAGACGGCGGCTCCAGATCAAGCGCCGCTAGTCCCCGAGACCACCGGCTCGCCGCGCAAGCATCCACGCCACGAGTTGTAACTGCTGAGAGCGGATCGAGCACCTTCAACTCAAACCAACGCGCCATCCAGCATGGCCACGCCTGTCGCCGCTGCCAGATCCTCCATGGGATGCCGCCCGGGTCCCTATCTCTATCGCCCTTGCAGAAAATGGCTTGAGGACCCCCCCCCCCTTTGGGAACGGGGCCTACTGCCACCACAGTCGGAGCCGACAGCAGCGGCGGAACAAAGGCGAGCGGTGGAAGGGTTAGGGGCAGGGTTTCTTCCTTGGCCGCCACATGAGTCGATACATGAGTGTATTTTTTCCGCTAGTAGGAATATTTGTTGCAATACCTTTACTACTAAGGTTTCTCCTAAACCGAAGTTGTGAAGAAATGGTTAGACAAAGCCTCTGCAAAAAGTTGTAAAACGTAATGTTGATGCTTTGATCGATGCGGACGTTCTCCGTGGCACTACAGATGTAGAAATCTAGCACAGTTAAGGAAACTTTGTTGTCGCGAGTAATAGCTCTGGAATTTGTCTACGGCGTACTATTGATCGAGGTACATGCCTTGAAATCAGGTTTAATTTTGGATCAAATAGTGGGATGCAACCGAGTTATATGATGTTGTGACAGTCTCAATATGGTCCAAGCAATGAATTAGGGAGACTAATCTAAAGGAGCTTGAGCAACAATCCTTGATGACTGCTATCATCGGGCTTTCAAATTTTTGAAGGTCAAATTTGAACATAATTTTGTAAGGCAAACTTGATAGCTCAAGAATTAGCTAGGCTAGCTCGGAAATATGATCAATACTTATGGTTCGATGAGTCCCCATGTTCTGTTGTACCTATCCTAGCGAATGATATAACTTCAATTTTAAATCAATAAGGAGGTATATTTGCGGAAAAAAGGTTAAAACGGTAACTGGCCTTGTCACACTTCTAGTTATTTATAGAAACTCTGCCACCGCTTCTCGTTTTCTTTTTGGCGAAACACAGTACAATCAAAGGCACCCACACATACGCGTGCACACACATCCCTACCCCTATAAGCATCTCCAAGAAACTGCGTCGAAAAAGTGATCTAGCGGGTCTTGAGATTAACGAAGTGACCACCGCTCCTCGTTGCCCCTCACATAGATCTTCCTCAATTATCTACACTACGTAGAAAAGCGAAGCTTGGCGTGCGCTTGCACGCCTGCCCAATGCCAATGGTGGGCAAGCAGATATGAACAAACGTTTTGAGGAAAGTTTAGCATATAGAAACTAATAAACATGGCCACCATATGGTTTGAGATAATAATTTATTTACATCTGTATGCAAAAACATGTTCTACACAAAATGGGGCGCACAACATGTTTTAAACATTAGAAAGTCTGATAATTAAAAACATAGCTGTGCCTAGCATTAGAGGATAGCCACTTGGTGTAATTTACAAGGCATCGCATGAAAATAGAAGTCTAGGCGACGGATCAATTAGACTAGTTAAAATGTATAGTATATATAAAAGTATCATGTGTATGATACTACTACATGTTGCTATGTCCATGTTATCATGTACTAGTATTATAATCTTTTTATATTAATCGATTTGTAGAATCTAAATGCAGATCTATGTACTCCCTTCGTTCCGGTATTCTGGGCTCCCTGGAAAAAACTATTTGTTCCAAAACACCTAAGGAATAAGGTTCTACCCTGTACCCACCCCGTAGTATTGCTAACATTTTTGGCAAATGGCTAAATGGAGTGAATTCCAGGTATAAGACGATTATCTGGGTGGGAGCGATTGCAGTTGTATGGTCGCTTTGGCTGTGTAGAAATGACAAGGTTTTTAATGAAAAAAATTCTTCTATTATGCAGGTTATCTACATGTACCGCTATGATCCGTTCATGATTACCGCTTCAACGCCCCGAGTATCAAGACCTATTTATGGAGGTGTCTACACGGTTGGAGAATACATACAAGTAGTTTATTTTTCAACATGGGTGGCTGCATAGCCGTAGGATAGAAGCCAATGAAGCTGGAGACTAGTTGCCTATTTTTCATTTTGCTTCTTTTTGGAAAACTTTTGTTTGGATATTTAATTATTAAACTGATGTGTGCATCTTGACTATGCAGATGCTGGATGTAATGCTTGAAACATTGAGTAATAAAGCGCTATTTATCGAAAAAATACTATTACTCTTTTGTTGCCTGTACCAAAGTTAACCAATGATATTATTTGGTATATCTGATTGTGACTTGAGAAACTGAATGGTAAGAGAATAGCGGTATAACAAATGGCGACTGCTTCCATAGGCCCCCAAGCCAACAATTGCATAAACGTACCATTATGCACGTGCTCCTTCCGCCGGCGCTAACGGGTCGGGTAGGTTAGCCCCCGAAGATCCGTATCGATTATACCCGTGTACTCGTTGAAGGGGTATACGGTATACCCTTGTACTCGTTGAAAGGGTATACAATGTATGTACGTTTCGGTGTATGTACGTGTCGGTGTATACGTCCGATGGATCGATGTGGTGGTCGTCGTCGGTTGTCACTTTCCATTCTCACGTACCTTGATCAGCTCGTCGCAGCCTCCAGCCCGGCCATCTCCGATCTAGATCTGCTCCGGTGAATACTGCTTGTCCGCCGATCGCGGCAAGGATCCGGCATCCAACCTTGGCCCGACTCCACCCCTCCCACGGCCGCCATTCATACCTAGGGTTTTGATCCCTCCGTCTTGTTGTAGCCGGTCGATCCCTCACCACCGCCATTTTCACGTACCCCGGGCAATCGTAGCAGGCGTGGCTGGTTACCTCGGCGATCTCCTATCCTTCCCGCATCCGGTGGATCGTTGGCCGTCGCCGCGGTGCGCACGACAACGTTACGGCGGCGAACGTCTGAGTCATCCACCCTCCGCGGCTCCGCCTCCCCACGATCGACATATAGGTCGTTCCATTGCAAGGCAGAGCACCGCCGAGCCTAACTTCCCGTGGCTGCCCAGATTGCCACCGACGCCCAGAAGAGGTTAGCCCCCCGTGCCACACTGTTATTCTCTTCTTATTCCATGTATACTTTGAAGGATGTATCGTCGCATTTCTGCTTAGTGTTTAATTTGTTTTTCAATTTTTTACCAATTTTTTGGTATATTTTTTGTTAATCTGCATCACACAATGAATTCCAAGCCGAGTTTTTATGTTGATTAGGTCAGTGATGTTGTTTTATTTGGACAGATGGACGGCTCTATGGCTTCTCGGATTGACAATGAGAAAGCAAGTACAGACGTTGATGACTCTAGATGGGAGGGTTATGATATTTCATCTTCAGAAGATGAATATGAAGTACCTTCGTCTGATGATGATGATAGCATTTTTGGTGATCCTGTATCTGAGTCTGATAATGTGAGTCACTCACATTTTCATATTTTATCAGTGCAGTATGCATGGGAATATCTTGTCCTTGATATTTGCCTCCTTGTTGCAAATTTTGTAGATGGACATCGATGATGAAGACAACATAAGTGATACACATGATGAACCCACTTCTGAAAATACGAGTGATGTATGTTTTCTTTTATCTTACTTGCCTTCTTCCAGGTGAAGATGAATATACATGTAATTTGCTATTTTCCTACAAATTGCGCAGGTTGTTGTAATCAGAAACAGTGAGCTTACCTACTACGGGGATTCTGATTTGGAAGACTTTGCTTATAAAGAGGATGTTCCTGAGCAGTCAAAATCATTAGAAGGGGGGTTTCACAGCTGTCAAAATCTGAATGCAAAAGCGAAGTAAGATTTTCTTTTGATGCATTGCAATGCATAATAGAACAAATCAAAGTGTCAGTAACAATAACGCCATGTTTGTCATATTTGTTTAGGTGACAGGAAGTTCCCAGCTGGACCATACTAAGCACGAAGATTACAAGGATCCATATGATATTGATGCTGAAATGAACAAACAGCGAAAGTATGAGGCTGTAAGGGCCATGATCTTTCTTTCCGAAGAGGCTGCCTATTACTTCTACAACAAGTATGCCAAAGAACATGGTTTTAGCATTCGACGCGAGAAGAAAAAGGAACGCCTTGATGAATTAGGGACATCCACCATTCGGTATAGGCGGTTTCTTTGCTCCAGGGCTGGGCAACGTGAAAGCAAGTACTTAGAAATGGAAAACCGAACGTATAGGCACCGACCTGAGTCTCGCTGCAACTGTGGTGCCCATTTCAGTGTGTCGTATAACAGAAAAAGGGTGTTTGGACTGTTCTGAGATTTGACGACAATCATAACCATAAGCCTGCTACAGCTGATCAAATCGCTTTTCTTCGGTCTCATAGAAAGATCAAGGATCATCAGAAATCTAGGATCATGTCACTGGGAGCTGCTGGGATGAGATTATTCAACATTATGAGGTCATTTATCAGTGACAGTGGAAAATACAGCACGGTAGGATTTGTAAGAAAGGATCTTTACAACATGTCTTGCCGTGAAAAGATGAAGATGATTGCAAAGGGTGACGCCAACACAACCATTGGCATTATGGAGAAGAGGAAGAGAGATGATCCTGAATTCTTTTTTGATTACAAGCTTGGTAAAGGTGGAAAATTGTTACACCTGTTCTGGTGTGATTCTCAGTCTCGGCAGGACTATGCCGACTTCGGTGACGTGCTGGTGTTTGACAGCACGTACAAAACAAATCGGTATGCTATGCCGTTCATACCTTTTGTGGGAATAAACAATCACCGCCAGACTACTGTTTTTGCATGCGCCATTGTCTCGGACGAGAAGGAAAAAACATACAAGTGGTTGTTAGAAACATTCCTGAAGGCCATGTATCAGCAGAAGCCTAAAGGGATCATCACTGATGGGGACGCTGCAATGATCGCCGCTGTTGGTAAAGTCTTTCCAGGCGTGTGGTACCGTGTTTGTACGTGGCATATTGAGAAGAACATGAAGAAGCACCTAGACTCCGTGGCTCACAATGAATTCCGGTCGCTGCTGGCAAGTTTTCCCTCAGAAGAAACCAAGGTTTATCAAACCAGGAGGAGCCAAGAAGCACGTTGAAGGTTGATGGTCGCGAAATGTGATGCGGCAACACCAGTTCCGGCGCCAACTTGGAACCTGCAACACACCCAAGTACTTTGTCCCAACGAAGCAGTGAGGTTGTCAATCTCACCGCTTGTTGTAACAAAGGATTAAGCGTATCGAGTGGAAGATGATTGTTTGCAAGAAAACAGTAAACAAGTATTGCAGTAGATTGTATGCTATGTAAAGAATAGGACCGGGTCCACAGTTCACTAGAGGTGTCTCTCCCATAAGATAAAAGCATGTTGGGTGAACAAATTACAGGGCAATTGACAAATAGAGAAAGGCATAACAATGCATGTACATGATATGATAAATATAGTGAGATTTAATTGGGCATTACGACAAAGTACATAGACCGCCATCCAACCGCATCTATGCCTAAAAAGTCCACCTTCAGGTTATCATCCGAACCCCATTCAGTATTAAGTTGCAAAGCAACAGACAATTGCATTAAGTATGGTGCGTAATGTAATCGACAACTACATCCTTAGACATAGAATCAATGTTTTATCCCTAGTGGCAACAGCACATCACAACCTTAGAACTTTCTGTCACTGTCCCAGGTGTCAATGAAGGCATGAACCCACTATCGAGCATAAATACTCCCTCTTGGAGTTAAGAGTAAAAACTTGGCCAGAGCCTCTACTAATAACGGAGAGCATGCAAGATCATAAACAACACATAAACAATAGATTGATAATCACCATAACATAGTATTCTCTATCCATCGGATCCCGACAAACACAACATATAGTATTACAGATAGATGATCTTGATCATGTTAGGCAGCTCACAAGATCCAACAATGAAGCACAACAAGGAGAAGACGACCATCTAGCTACTGCTATGGACCCATAGTCCAGGGTGAACTACTCACTCATCACTCCGGGCGATCATGGCGATGAAGAGTCCTCCGGAGATGAATCCCTCTCGGCGGGGTGCCGGAGGCGATCTCCGAATCCCCGAGATGGGACGGCGGCGGCGTCTCGAAGGTTTTCCGTATCGTGGCTCTCGGTACTGGGGGTTTCGCGAGGAGGCTTTAAGTAGGCGAAAGGGTAGGTCAAGAGGCGGCGCGAGGCCCACACCACAGGCGCGGCCAGCCTGGGCCGCGCCGCCCTATGGTGTGGCCACCTCGTGGCCCACTTCCTTCCCTCTTCGGTCTTCTGGCTTCGTGCAAAAATAGGACCCTAGGCGGTGATTTCGTCCAATTCCGAGAATATTTCGTTACTAGGATTTCTGAAACCAAAAACAGAAAACAACAACTGGCTCTTCGGCATCTTGTTAATAGGTTAGTTCCAAAAATGCGTAAATACGACATATAATGTGCATAAAACATGTAGGTATCATCAATAAAGTAGCATGGAACATAAGAAATTATCGATACGTTGGAGACGTATCAGCATCCCCAAGCTTAGTTCTGCTCGTCCCGAGCAGGTAAAACGATAACAAAGATAATTTCAAGTGACATGCCATCATAATCTTGATCATACTATTTGTAAACATATGTAATGAATGCAGCGATCAAAACAATGGTAATGACATGAGTAAACAACTGAATCATAAAGCAAAGACTTTTCATGAATAGTACTTCAAGACAAGCATCAATAAGTCTTGCATAAGAGTTAACTCATAAAGCAATAAATCAAAGTAAAGGTATTGAAGCAACACAAAAGAAGATTAAGTTTCAGCGGTTGCTTTCAACTTATAACATGTATATCTCATGGATATTGTCAACATAAAGTAATATAACAAGTGCAATATGCAAGTATGTAGGAATCAATGCAGTTCACACAAGTGTTTGCTTCTTAAGGTGGAGGGAGATAGGTAAACTGACTCAACAATAAAAATAAAAGAATGGTCCTTCAAAGAGGAAAGCATCGATTGCTGTATTTGTGCTAGAGCTTTTATTTTGAAAACATGAAACAATTTTGTCAACGGTAGTAATAAAGCATATGAGTTATGTAAATTATATCTTACAAGTTGCAAGCCTCATGCATAGTATACTAATAGTGCCCGCACCTTGTCCTACTTAGCTTGGACTACCGGATCTTTGCAATGCCATGTTTCAACCAAGTGTCACAAAGGGGTACCTCCATGCCGCCTGTACAAAGGTCTAAGGAGAAAGCTCGCATTTTGGATTTCTCGCTTTTGATTATTCTCAACTTAGACATCCATACCGGGACAACATGGACAACAGATAATGGACTCCTCTTTAATGCATAAGCATGTAGCAAAATTATTATTCTCATATGAGATTGAGGATATATGTCCAAACTGAAACTTCCACCATGATTCATGGCTTTAGTTAGCGGCCCAATGTTCTTCTCTAACAATATGCATGCTCCAACCACTAAGGTGATAGATCCTTCAGACAAGACGGACATGCATAGCAACTCACATGATATTCAATAAAGAGTAATTGATGGCGTTCCCCAGAAGCATGGTTATCGCACAACAAGCAACTTAATAAGAGATAAAGTGCATAAGTACATATTCAATACTACGATAGTTTTTAAGGCTATTTTGTCCCATGAGCTATATATTGCAAAGGCGAATGATGGAATTTTAAAGGTAGCACTCAAGCAATTTACTTTGGAATGGCGGAGAAATACCATGTAGTAGGTAGGTATGGTGGACACAAATGGCATAGTAGTTGGCTCAAGGATTTTGGATGCATGAGAAGTATTCCCTCTCGATACAAGGTTTAGGCTAGCAAGGTTATTTGAAGCAAACTCAAGGATGAACCGGTGCAGCAAAACTCACATAAAAGACATATTGTAAACATTATAAGACTCTACACCGTCTTCCTTGTTGTTCAAAACTCAATACTAGATATTATCTAGACCTTAGAGAGACCAAATATGCAAACCAAATTTTAGCAAGCTCTATGTATTTCTTCATTAATGGGTGCAAAGCATATGATGCAAGAGCTTAAACATGAGCACAACAATTGCCAAGTATCACATTATCCAAGACATTTTAGAATTACTACATGTAGCATTTTCCAATTCCAACCATATAACAATTTAACGAAGAAGAAACTTCGCCTTGAACATTATGAGTAAAGCCTAAGGACATATTTGTCCATATGCAACAGCGGAGCGTGTCTCTCTCCCACAAAGTGAATGCTAGGATCCATTTTATTCAAACAAAAACAAAAACAAAAACAAACCGACGCTCCAAGTAAAGAACACAAGATGTGACTGAATAAAAATATAGTTTCAGGGGAGGAACCTGATGATTTTGTCGATGAAGAAGGGGATGCCTTGGGCATCCCCAAGCTTAGACGCTTGAGTCTTCTTAGAATATGCAGGGATGAACCATGGGGCATCCCCAAGCTTAGAGCTTTCACTCCTCTTGATCATAGTATATCATACTCCTCTCTTGACCCTTGAAAACTTCCTTCACACCAAACTTCAAGCAAACTCATTAGAGGGTTAGTGCATAATTAATAATTCACATGTTCAGAGGTGGCACAATCATTCTTTACACTTCTGGACATTGCATAAAGTTACTGGACATTAATGGATCAAAGAAATGCATCCAATATAGCAAAAGAGGCAATGCGAAATAAAAGGCAGAATCTGTCAAAAACAGAACAGTCCGTAAAGACGAATTTTAAAATGGCACCAGACTTGCTCAAATGGAAAAACTCAAAACTAATGAAAGTTGCGTACATATCTGAGGATCACGCTCGTAAATTGGCAGAATTTTTCGAATTTTCTACAGAGACCTGTGCCCAGATTCGTGACAGACAGCAATGCTGTTTCTGCGCAGCGATCCCAAATATAACATCAACTTTGACATAGAAACTTTACTTGGCACAAAAACATGATAAGAAGAGGTTGCTACAGTAGTAAACAACTTCCAAGATGATCAAATATAAAACAAAGTACTGTAGTAAAAACATGGGTTGTCTCCCATAAGCGCTTTTCTTTAACGCCTTTCAGCTAGGCGCAGAAAGTGCAAATCAAGTATTATCAAAAGATGAGGCATCAACATTCCCTTGGGCTTTACCCTTACCTTTCTTGTTCTTTTTCTTACTCTTTGGTTTAGGGAATACATGTCTACCCCCAGGTGTAGAGGTGAATTTTAGGGTGCCTTCTCCCATATCTATGACTGCCCCCAATAGTTTCAGCAGGGATCTTCCGAGTGTGATTTGTCCTGTTCCTGCACATTCAATAACAAGATAATCAATGGATATTGTTCTACCAAGAATGGTTGTATGCACACCCGCAGCTATTCCTTTAGGGATTATAACAGAGTTATCAATAAGAGTTATTCCTTCTCCCCCTTCAACGAATCCCCAAAGTTGCAAAGATTCATGAATACTCTTAGGCATTAAGCAAAATTCAGACATAATATCACAATTGGCATGAAGAGTTTGGTCACCGATAACAATTTTAATAGTAGGATCCCATAATGAAGGTTCAGAGTTCACTAAAACTTGATCAAGACGGTTACGAACATATCTATAATTTTCATTCAAGCAAGATGCCCTTGTCTCAAGAGTGTTTAATCTATTATAAATGCTAATAAGGGCTGAATCAAAGTTATTAGCTGAATCATGTGATGCAACCAATTTCTTTATGGCATTAAAAGCTTGATCCCCATTACAATGAAGGAAATCTCCTCCTACTAGAGCATCCAAGGCATATCTATAGCGAATCATAAGACCAAAATAAAAATTACTAAGGAGCAAACTTAGAGTCATTTGTGGTTCAGTTTTACGATAAGAAGTAAAAATCCTAGACCAAGCATCTTTAAAACTTTCCTCATCCCCTTGTTTAAAAGTGAAGACTAATTCTTCAGGCGAAGAAGTAACAGGTGTAGAGCTAGACATGGTAACAAAAGTAAACTAGATAAAGTAAATGCGAGTAACTAATTTTTTTGTGTGTTTTTGATATAGAGAGCAAGACAGTAAATAAAGTAAAACTAGCAACTAATATTTTGTGTTTTGTTTAGGTGCAGCAAACAAAGTAGTAAATAAAATAAAGCAAGACAAAAACAAAGTAAAGAGATTGAGAAGTGGAGACTCCCCTGCAGCGTGTCTTGATCTCCCCCAACGGCGCCAAAAAGGCTTGATGCGCGTAGATGTACACGTCCGTTGGGAACCCCAAGAGGAAGGTATGATGCGCACAGTGGCAAGTTTTCCCTCGGAAAGAAACCAAGGTTTATCGAACCAGGAGGAGCCAAGAAGCACGTTGAAGGTTGATGGTCGCGAAATGTGATGCGGCGCAACACCAGGGATTCCGCGCCAACTTGGAACCTGCACAACACAACCCAAGTACTTTGTCCCAACGAAACAGTGAGGTTGTCAATCTCACAGGCTTGCTGTAACAAAGGATTAAGCGTATCGAGTGGAAGATGATTGTTTGCAAGAAAACAGTAAACAAGTATTGCAGTAGATTGTATGCTATGTAAAGAATAGGACCGGGGTCCACAGTTCACTAGAGGTGTCTCTCCCATAAGATAAAGCATGTTGGGTGAACAAATTACAGTCGGGCAATTGACAAATAGAGAAAGGCATAACAATGCATGTACATGATATGATAAATATAGTGAGATTTAATTGGGCATTACGACAAAGTACATAGACCGCCATCCAACCGCATCTATGCCTAAAAAGTCCACCTTCAGGTTATCATCCAAACCCCATTCAGTATTAAGTTGCAAAGCAACAGACAATTGCATTAAGTATGGTGCGTAATGTAATCGACAACTACATCCTTAGACATAGAATCAATGTTTTATCCCTAGTGGCAACAGCACATCACAACCTTAGAACTTTCTGTCACTGTCCCTCTTGGAGGCATGAACCCACTATCGAGCATAAATACTCCCTCTTGGAGTTAAGAGTAAAAACTTGGCCAGAGCCTCTACTAATAACGGAGAGCATGCAAGATCATAAAAAACACATAAACAATAGATTGATAATCACCATAACATAGTATTCTCTATCCATCGGATCCCGACAAACACAACATATAGTATTACGAGATAGATGATCTTGATCATGTTAGGCAGCTCACAAGATCCAACAATGAAGCACAACAAGGAGAAGACGACCATCTAGCTACTGCTATGGACCCATAGTCCAGGGGTGAACTACTCACTCATCACTCCGGAGGCGATCATGGCGATGAAGAGTCCTCCGGGAGATGAATCCCCTCTCCGGAGGGTGCCGGAGGCGATCTCCCGAATCCCCCGAGATGGGATTCGCGGCGGGCGTCTGGAAGGTTTTCTGTATCGTGGCTCTCTCGGGGGTTTTGCGACGGAGGCTTTAAGCAGGCGAAAGGGTAGGTCAAGAGGCGGCGCGAGGGGCCCACACCACAGGCCGGCGGCCTGGGGCCGGGCCGCGCCGCCCTATGGTGTGGCCACCTCGTGGCCCCACTTCCTTCCTCTTCGGTCTTCGGAAGCTTCGTGCAAAATAGGACCCCGGTGATTTCGTCCAATCCGAGAATATTTCGTTACTAGGATTTCTGAAACCAAAAACAGGAAGCAACGGCTCTTCGGCATCTTGTTAATAGGTTAGTTCCAGAAAATGCGTAAATACGACATATAATGTGCATAAAACATGTAGGTATCATCAATAAAGTAGCATGGAACATAAGAAATTATCGATACGTTGGAGACGTATCAAGAAGCACCTAGACCCCCTGGCTCACAATGAATTCCGGTCGCTGCTGTACTACAGCACTTCGGAACAAGTATTCGAGGAGAGATGGAGGGCATTCGTCGAGAAGCACCAGACGGCATTAACCAAAGAATGGATGAAGAGGATGTATGCTAGGAAGAAGTTGTGGTCAGCCGCTTATCTAGCGAATGGATATTTCCTTGGAATGAAAAGCAACCAGAGGAGCGAGAGTTTGAACTCCACCCTACACACCCACCTTGACTTTGGACTGACAATTGTGGATATGGTTGTGCACTACGAGAATAACAGTAGCCGTGTCCGGGAGGAAGAGGCCCGCCACGACGCCATAGACTCTCAGACACTACCGGTTGCAGTTACCAGGTACAAGGATATAGAGACGTCTGCTGCCCGTAAATTCACTGCTGCAAACTTCTACCTCGTTCAAGAGGAGCTGAAAAAGATTGGGGGCCTAGAGATTGTAGATCAACTTGGATGTGTTGGTGGGGTATCAACCTTCGTTGTGTCATGGATGAATAACCGTAAGTATTTGTTTTCAGTGGATTACAGACCTGAAAGCAAAGAGGAAACAATAACGTGCAGCTGCCGAAGGATGTATCGGAAAGGGCTACCTTGCAAGCACATCTTGTTTGTTTTGCATTATGTGGGGTACTCTGAAATTCCAAACTGTTGTGTTCTCCGAAGGTTCTCGAAGGATGCAAGGTATGGTTTGCCCTCGAGACGTGAGAGTGATTTGTACGGATGGGGATGGGAAGGGGTAGCTGAGCGGAGAAAGCATAGCGAGCTTACCATGATTGGAGCAGAAGCTTTTGATGCCGCATTGCATGACCCAGAATCTTTCAGCGAGCTTATGAAATGTATGAAAGGCATAATATACAGGAGAAAAGGCGCCCAGACCAGTCATTCAACGGCTTACCATGAGGACGCACAAAACAGAGGAGATGCACCAGTAGTGGGTGATCCTGATCAAGCTGAGACCAAAGGAGCACCTAAACAAAACAAGAGGTACTATAAGGACAAGGATACAAATCAACAGACGTCAAAACATGGCAGGATACTGGCACACGACGAGCGGAAGAAGGAGAGGTTGTGCACTGCTTGCAATCAACCAGGTCATAACAGAAACAACAAGATGAAGTGCAGGCTACATAAGGAGTGAGTGTCTGGTTCAGCCCTACTTAAATCGCTTGCACTAATCTTCTACTATTTTATGTGCCACTGACTTGTGTGTTATTTCATGAAATGCAGATATGAGGGACCATCGGAAGTATGAGGAACCACCGGAAGTTCTGACAAGCATATGATGATTAATTGCTTGTCTACATTATGAACTACACTACTTGTTGCACTTGTGTATTATTTGGTGTACAAACATTGGTCTGATTGTCAAAGGCCGAATTTTGATACTTGCAACACAAAGGACAATTTTGTTCACGAATGACATAGAGCACAGCTTATGTCTTGCACACATTGCGAATATGATTACAGACTGCACAGATCACTGTATGATACTTACAAAACAATATGGAGAATTTGTTCACAAATAACATAGAGCACAACTATGTCTTGGACACATCGCGAATATAATTACGGCCGCGCCTATAATTACAGACTGCACAAACACACTAGTACTTGCCCCGTTGATTCTTATCACTCCCAGGCTTGCTTCTGACGCTTGTTCATTGATGAAGATTCATCCTGATTTTTGCATCTGGGGCAGATGTGGCCTGATCTCTGGAGGTGAGCTTGTCCCTCGTTCACCGTGTAGATCTTGTTGTATATCTCATAACTGAGATAGCCGTCAATAGCTGCGTATTCGAGGTTCATCCAGGACAGTGGCTTGCATTCCCAGAAAGAATGCCCTTCCTTCCTTCGCCGGTTGTACTTGAACTCCTTCTTCATGTTGGCAAACTTGGGATCAATGAGCTTTGCTGCAAGATCAGCCATTCCAGCCTGCGGTTGACCTTTAATCTTGAAAATGTCCTGGATGTCGATGTGTCTCTCTTCTGGAACAGGAAGACCGGCCGCACGAAGAACTTTTGTGTCATTTCTTTTATCAACACTTGTAAAAGTGTATTGCTTGTCCTTGAGAAAAGTCAGTAGGCGCGGACAATGATCCTTGCACCTTTGTCAAGAGCAGCACAAATAAATTCAACAAGTACTGTAATGAAAATGTAGGGACGCTTTAAATTCAATGTAGGGACATAAAAATCAATGATCCTTGTACCTAATGTAGTGGAATACAAGAACGTGCTCCCTCATGGCGATTTGCATTACCGCCAACTTGTGTCCGCTAGAGTCATACTCGAGATCCAGACCAACGAACTTGAACCTGTCCTCGTCCTCGTCGAGCCAACCCTCGTACATACGAAGAATTCTATCAACAGTCGCCGCCTCATTGGTGTAGACGACGTCGATATATGTACTCCCGTGCGCAAGGATGCGGTACTTCTCCGTCGTGGACTTCTCGTCTCCGGCCACGACGGAGGAAGAGGCAGATGCCATGGACAGCGTGGGAGGAAGGGAGCACTGGGATGCGGTAGACGAACGGCCGGGGTTGGGACAGAACGGTGGAACTGCCACAGTATTGGGCGGATATAGGGGCGGGAGGCGAACATGCAGTTAGAGGTCTGGCGGCCCACATTGGCCCGTTACATGTCTGACGGCCTAACTGAAAAGTTTTTAAATTTTTATTTAATAAATCTGCAGCACATCAGCTGGTTAAATTCGAAAAATTCAAAAAAAGTTTTAACCAACGGATTATGTTCACAAAAACGTGTGACATATTGGGTAAAAAAACTGGATTTTTTTTCGAAGGTCGAAAAATCGACTAGCTTAGAAAAAGTGGTTTGATGTAACCCAAACGATTCCGTTTCTAAGAATGTGGATTTTTCGACCTTCGAGAAACGCTCCAGAAATTTTTGCACACACTCTCGTATCCATTCTAAGACGAAGTGTGAAGGTTTTTTCAATTTTTGAATTTCTGTGAAAATAAGCAATTAAATTTCAGTTAAATTCGAGTTGAAAAAGAAAACAAAAGAAAACTAGAGAACCCTGATGGATGGGCCATGAGTGTTCCTTCCCCGCGTCCATGCTACACGTTAATGGGCTTAGTACAAACCGCGTTACATGTCTTTCGGCCTAACTGATAAGTTTTTTAGTTTCGATTTGAATAAATCTGCAGCACATCTGGTTAAATTCAAAAAATTCAAAAAAAGTTTTAACCAACGGATTATGTTCACAAAAACGTGTGACATATTGGGTAAAAAAACTGGATTTTTTTCGAAGGTCGAAAAATCGACTAGCTTAGAAAAAGTGGTTTGATGTAACCCAAACGACTCCGTTTCTAAGAATGTGGATTTTTCGACCTTCGAGAAACGCTCCAGAAATTTTTGCACACACTCTCGTATCCATTCTAAGACGAAGTGTGAAGGTTTTTTCAATTTTTGAATTTCCGTGAAAATAAACTATTAAATTTCAGTTAAATTCGAGTTGAAAAAAAACAGAAGAAAACTAGAGAACCCTGATGGATGGGCCATGAGTGTTCCTTCCCCGCGTCCATGCTCCACGTTAATGGGCTTAGTACAAACCGCGTTACATGTCTTTCGGCCTAACTGATAAGTTTTTTAGTTTTGATTTCAATAAATCTGCAGCAAACCTGGTTAAATTCAAAAAATTCAAAAAAAGTTTTAACCAACGGATTATGTTCACAAAAACGTGTGACATATTGGGTAAAAAAAACTGGACTTTTTTTCGAAGGTCGAAAAATCGACTAGCTTACAAAAAGTGGTTTGATGTAACCCAAACGGTTCCGTTTCTAAGAATGTGGATTTTTCGACCTTCGAGAAACGCTCCAGAAATTTTTGCACACACTCTCGTATCCATTCTAAGACGAAGTGTGAAGGTTTTTTCATTTTTTGAATTTATGTGAAAATAAAGTATTAAATTTCAGTTAAATTCGAGTTGAGAAAATAACAAAAGAAAACTAGAGAACCCTGCTGGATGGGCCATGAGTATTCCTTCCCCGCGTCCATGCTCCACGTTAATGGGCTTAGTACAAACCGGCCTATTATTACCTGTCCGGAATGTTAACCGAATATATCAGCAGCACATGTGCATTTAGGGTTGAAACAGAATTAACCAACGTATTATGTCCTAAAAAACGTGTGACACTAAAAATAGTCTGAATTACAAAAATTAGTTTTTACTACAAAACGCACGAAAGTTTCGAAATAAAAATGTTCCATGTCACTTTATTGATGATATCTACATGTTTTATACACATTATATGTCATATTCATGCATTTTCATAACCTATTAACAAGATGCCAAGTGCCAGCCTGTTGCTGTTTTTGATTTCAGAAATCCTAGTAACGAAATATTCTCGGAATTGGACGAAATCAACACCCAGGTTCCTATTTTTCCTAAGCTTCAGATCACCGAAGAGGGCCAGAGATGGGCCAGGGGGCCCCACACCACACCTGGGCGCGGGCCAGGGCCTGGCCGCGCCACCTGGTGGTGAGGGCACCCTGGTGCCCCTCCGAGGCTCCCCTTTCGCCTATTTAAAGGTCCTGACCTAAAAACCCTTACGGAATAAGCCACGATACGCAAAACCTTCCAGAGCCGCCGCCATCGCGAAGCCAAGATCCGGGGACAGAGTCTCTGTTCGGCACCCGCCGGAGCGGGAAGTGCCCCCGGAAGGCTTCTCCATCGACACCGCTGCCATCTCCACCGCCATCTTCATCACCGCTGCTCCCATGAGGAGGGAGTAGTTCTCCATCGAGGCTCGGGGCTGTACCGGTAGCTATGTGGTTCATCTCTCCCATGTACCTCAATACAATAATCTCATGAGCTGCTTTACATGATTGAGATTCATATGAGTTTGTATCACAATTTATCTATGTGCTACTCTAGCAATGTTATTAAAGTAGTTTTATTCCTCCTGCACGTGTGTAAAGGTGACAGTGTGTGCACCGTGTTAGTACTTGGTTTATGCTATGATCATGATCTCTTGTAGATTGCGAAGTTAACTATTGCTATGATAATATTGATGTGATCTATTCCTCCTACATATGCATGAAGGTGACAGTGTGCATGCTATGCTAGTACTTGGTTTAGTCTTTTGATCTATCTTACACTAAAGGTTACTAAAATATGAGCATTATTGTGGAGCTTGTTAACTCCGGCATTGAGGGTTCGTGTAATCCTACGCAATGTGTTCATCATCCAACAAAAGTGTAGAGTATGCATTTATCTATTCTGTTATGTGATCAATGTTGAGAGTGTCCACTAGTGAAAGTCTAATCCCTAGGCCTTGTTCCTAAATACTGCTATCACTGCTTATTCTGTTTGCGTTACTACTCTGCGTTACTCATGTTTACTTCCCAATATTACTACCATCAACTGCACGCCAGCAAGCACTTTTCTGGCGCCGTACTACTGCTCATATTCATTCATACCACTTGTATTTCACTATCTCTTCGAACTAGTACACCTATTAGGTGTGTTGGGGACACAAGAGACTTCTTGCTTTGTGGTTGCAGGGTTGCATGAGAGGGATATCTTTGACCTCTTCCTCCCGAGTTCGATAAACCTTGGGTAATCCACTTAAGGGAAACTTGCTGCTGTTCTACAAACCTCTGCTCTTGGAGGCCCAACAGTCTACAAGAATAGAAGCACCCGTAGACATCAAGCACTTTTCCGGCGCCGTTGCGGGAGGGAAGGTAAACGGCACTCACACACCGGCAACCTCGGCAACTAAGCACTTTTCCTCCTCGTCAACTACGCACCAAGCACTTTTCGCCGTTGCCGGGAGGAAAGGTAAAAGGCACTCATACTCCGGTTCCAGGTAGTACTTTTCGGCGCCATTGTGTGTGTGCTCGAAGCTATTTCCTTTAGACTCTGCAATTGCGACATTTGGTTTCTTGTTTACACTAGTTAGGCATAATGGACAACAATGACCTTTTTATTCTATTTCCTGATTTAAGACATGGATGGTTTGATGCGAAATTAAAAAACCCATGGAACATATTAATATGAATGCTTTGAACACTATTGTTGCTAATGATATGGAAAATTCTAAGCTTGGGGAAGCTGGCTTTGATGAGCATGATATTTTTAGTCCCCCAAGCATTGAGGAGAAAATTTACTTTGATGATAATATGCCTCCTATATTTGATGATGAGAATAATAATGATAGCTACTTTGTTGAATTTGCTCCCACTACAACTAATAAAATTGATTATGCCTATGTGGAGAGTAATAATTTTATGCATGAGACTCATGATAAGAATGCTTTATGTGATAGTTATATTGTTGAGTTTGCTCATGATGCTACTGAAAGTTATTATGAGAGAGGAAAATATGGTTGTAAAATTTTTCATGTTACTAAAACACCTCTCTATGTGCTGAAATTTTTGAAGCTACACTTGTTTTATCCTCCTATGCTTGTTACTTTGCTCTTCTTGAACTTGTTTATTTACAAGATTCCTTTTCATAGGAAGCATGTTAGACTTAAATGTGCTTTGAATTTGCTTCTTGATGTTCTCTTTTGCTTCATTGTCTATTTTCATGAGAGCATCATCATTAAAACTGCTGAGCCCATCTTAATGGCTATAAAGAAAAGAACTTCTTGGGAAATAACCCATGTGTTATTTTGCTACAGTATTTTGTTTTATATTTGTGTCTTGGAAGTTGTTTACTACTGTAGCAACCTCTCCTTATCATGTTTTTGTGCCAAGTAAAGTTTCTATGTCAAAGTTGATGTTATATTTGGGATCGCTGCGCAGAAACAGCATTGCTGTCTGTCACGAATCTGGGCACAGTTCTCTGTAGAAAATTCGAAAAATCTTCCAATTTACGAGCGTGATCCTCAGATATGTACGCAACTTTCATTAGTTTTGAGTTTTTCCATTTGAGCAAGTCTGGTGCCAGCTTTAAATTCGTCTTTACGGACTGTTCTGTTTTTGACAGATTCTGCCTTTTATTTCGCATTGCCGCTTTTGTTAAGTTGAATGAGTTTCTTTGTTCCATTAACTTTCAGAAGTTTTGTGCAATGTCCAGAAGTGTTATGAATGATTGTGTCACCTCTGAACATGTGAATTTTTGATTATGCACTAACCCTCTAATGAGTTTGCTTGAAGTTTGGTGTGAAGGAAGTTTTCAAGGGTCAATAGAAGAGGGTGATATAATGTGATCGAGAAGAGTGAAAGGTCTAAGCTTGGGGATGCCCCGGTGGTTCATCCCTGCATATTTTAAGAAGACTCAAGCATCTAAGCTTGGGGATGCCCAAGGCATGCCCTTCTTCATCGACAAAGTATCAGGTTCCTTCTCTTGAAACTATATTTTTATTCGGTCACATCTTATGTACTTTACTTGGAGCGTCTGTGTGCTTTTATTTTTGTTTTTGTTTTGTTATCTTAGTTCTCTGAATAAGTTCATCCTTGTGTGGGAGAGAGACACGCTCCGCTGGTTCGTATGAACACATGTGTTCTTAGCTCATAATATTCATGGCGAAGTTTCCTCTTCGTTAAATTGTTATATGGTTGGAATTGGAAAATACTACATGTAGTAATTGGTAAAATGTCTTGGATAATGTGATACTTGGCAATTGTTGTGCTCATATAGATCTTGTTTAAACTCTTGCATCATATACTTTGCACCCATTAATGAAGAAATACATAGAGCTTGCTAAAATTTGGTTTGCATAATTGGTCTCTCTAAAGTCTAGATAATTTCTAGTATTGAGTTTTGAAGAACAAGGAAGACGGTGTAGAGTATTATAATGTTTACAATATGTCTTTTATGTGAGTTTTGCTGCACCGGTTCATCCTTGTGTTTGTTTCAAATAAACCTTGCTAGCCTAAACCTTGTATCGAGAGGGAATACTTCTCATGCATCCAAAATCCTTGAGCCAACCACTATGCCATTTGTGTCCACCATACCTACCTACTACATGGTATTTCTCGCCATTCCAAAGTAAATTGCTTGAGTGCTACCTTTAAACAATTCAAAAGTTATTACCTCTTATTTGTGTCAATGTTTTATAGCTCATGAGGAAGTATGTGGTGTTTATCTTTCAATCTTGTTGGGCAACTTTCACCAATGGACTAGTGGCTTCATCCGCTTATCCAATAATTTTGCAAAAAGAGCTGGCAATGGGATTCCCAGTCCCAAATTAATTAACAAAAATAGACACTCCCCCATGGTATGTGATTGTTGGACGGCACCCGAAGGATTCGGTTAGCCATGGCTTGAGAAAGCAAAGGTGGGGAGGAGTGTCATCATAATAAAACTAAAATAAAAAGGCACTCCTTCATGGTATGAGATTGTTGGCAGGCACCCGAGGATTCGGTTAGCCATGGTTTGTGAAAGAAAGGTTGGAAGGAGTGCCACCCAAAAATAAAATAAAATGGGAGCCGCTCTTTGAAGGTTTGTCTGGCAAGGGGGTTAGAGTACCCGCTACCATTCGTTGACAACAACAAACACCTCTCAAAACTTTACTTTTATGCTCTCTTTATGTTTTCAAAATAAAAGCTCTAGCACAAATATAGCAATCGATGCTTTCCTCTTTGAAGGGCCTTTCTTTTACTTTTATGTTGAGTCAGTTCACCTATTTCTCTCCACCTTAAGAAGCAAACACTTGTGTGAACTGTGCATTGATTCCTACATACTTGCGTATTGCATTTGTTATATTGCTTTATGTTGACAATATCCGTGAGATATACATGTTATAAGTTGAAAGCAACCGCTGAAACTTAATCTTCCATTGTGTTGCTTCAATGTCTATACTTTAAATTATTGCTTTATGAGTTAACTCTTATGCAAGACTTATTGATGCTTGTCTTGAAAGTACTATTCATGAAAAGTCTTTGCCTTATGATTCAGTTGTTTACTCATGTCATTACCATTGTTTTGATCGCTGCATTCATTACATATGTTTACAAATAGTATGATCAAGATTATGATGGCATGTCACTTCAGAAATTATCTTTGTTATCGTTTTACCTGCTCGGGACGAGCAGAACTAAGCTTGGGGATGCTGATACGTCTCCAACGTATCGATAATTTCTTATGTTCCATGCCACTTTATTGATGATATCTACATGTTTTATACACATTATATGTCATATTCGTGCATTTTCTGGAACTAACCTATTAACAAGATGCCGAGTGCCAGTCCTGTTTTCGCTGTTTTTGGTTTCAGAAATCCTAGTAACGAAATATTCTCGGAATTGGACGAAATCAACGCCCAGTTCCTATTTTTCCGGAAGCTTCCAGATCACCGAAGAGAGGAGAGATGGGCCAGGGGGGCCCACACCACACACAGGCGGGCGGCCTGGCCGCGCGCCACCGGTGGTGAGGGCACCCTAGTGCCCCTCCGAGGCTCCCCTTTCGCCTATTTAAAGGTCCTGACCTAAAAACCCTTACGGAATAAGCCACGATACGCAAAACCTTCCAGAGCCGCCGCCATCGCGAAGCCAAGATCTGGGGGACAGGAGTCTCTGTTCCGGCACCCTGCCGGAGCGGGGAAGTGCCCCGGAAGGCTTCTCCATCGACACCCTGCCATCTCCACCGCCATCTTCATCACCGCTGCTCCCATGAGGAGGGAGTAGTTCTCCATCGAGGCTCGGGTGCTAGGTAGCTATGTGGTTCATCTCTCCCATGTACCTCAATACAATAATCTCATGAGCTGCTTTACATGATTGAGATTCATATGAGTTTATATCACAATTTATCTATGTGCTACTCTAGCAATGTTATTAAAGTAGTTTTATTCCTCCTGCACGTGTGTAAAGGTGACAGTGTGTGCACCGTGTTAGTACTTGGTTTATGCTATGATCATGATCTCTTGTAGATTGCGAAGTTAACTATTGCTATGATAATATTGATGTGATCTATTCCTCCTACATATGCATGAAGGTGACAGTGTGCATGCTATGCTAGTACTTGGTTTAGTCTTTTGATCTATCTTACACTAAAGGTTACTAAAATATGAGCATTATTGTGGAGCTTGTTAACTCCGGCATTGAGGGTTCGTGTAATCCTACGCAATGTGTTCATCATCCAACAAAAGTGTAGAGTATGCATTTATCTATTCTGTTATGTGATCAATGTTGAGAGTGTCCACTAGTGAAAGTCTAATCCCTAGGCCTTGTTCCTAAATACTGCTATCACTGCTTGTTACTGTTTTACTGCGTTACTACTGCTGCGTTACTACGCATGTTTACTTCCCAATATTACTACCATCAACGCACGCCAGCAAGCACTTTTCGCGCCGTACTACTGCTCATATTCATTCATACCACTTGTATTTCACTATCTCTTCGCCGAACTAGTACACCTATTAGGTGTGTTGGGGACACAAGAGACTTCTTGCTTTGTGGTTGCAGGGTTGCATGAGAGGGATATCTTTGACCTCTTCCTCCCGAGTTCGATAAACCTTGGGTAATCCACTTAAGGGAAACTTGTGCTGTTCTACAAACCTCTGAATTAACCAACGTATTATGTCCTAAAAAACGTGTGACACTAAAAACGCACGAATTTTTTTGCTGAAATAAAAATAGTACAACGAAAGTACAAAGATGAATTACAATTTCTCCTTTCATTCTATGAGGATTCATCCATATGCATATCTTATAATGTGATATCTTCAATCTCAAGCCTGATGCACAAATCCCTGAACTCAATCTTCAGACATACTAATGAACCTATCACAAGATGAGCTGCTACACAGAACGCATTCCATCCATCTACAAACTCAATATGCTGCCCCTTGTAGATTGTATAAGCTCCAACCATTTGTCCATTAATAGATCTGCTATAAAAAATAGCAGCACCTTCTCTCGGCCTATAGTATCCACGTGCAACATCAAATGGAATGAGCTACAAAAAAGTAAAATATAAACAAAGAACACGTTAACACTGTTAGTATGTTATGAATGAAACTTAAAAACAAGTGAAAAAGTTACTAACCAAACGAGTAAGAGAAGATTCATTCAACCTCGTCACAAAGAACTGAGGTACTTCAAAGAAATCGAGGAATTCGTTTTCCTCCACTTTATTTAGCTCTTTGAATATAGCCCATGTAACTGCATTCATCTCTGCGGAGTTAATATCTAGCAAATTTGAGAAAATGGTTTTCTCAAAAGTAACTCTGCAGCACTCCAAAACCTCCCAACAATCTGAACAAACAAAAAAATAAAACAGAATGAACAATGAGAAATATGTGAAAACAATATCACAATAATAATTAGAAACAAAGAAACATGCCTGGTAACTGAACCCATGGTTTTTCGTCACGGTCAGCATTGAATACAACAACTTCAAACTTGGAAGTAGTTTCATCATATGTGAACTCCACAATGTCATTTTCATCCATAACATAAGCGTCTACAAAAGAACTCCAGAATGGTCCACAAAGGTAAGTTCTTGCTTCAGTCTTCTCCACATGGAAATGATAAACAGAACCATGATTGCATTCAGCAACAACCCACTTATCTACTAAACTATGTAGCATCTCCCTAGCATGGCAAGGCACGGCCTGAAGAATTGAAAACAAAAAACAATTTATTTAGAAAAGATCAAACAAACAAATGCAAATAGTACTAACGGCGGGGAAATAATGTATATCTAGCTTGTACTATGCAAAACATACATACAATTAGTTCTTCAAACAAATGCACCATCGCTACATCAAATGAAAATGCACGACGCTTGGACCGGAAGCAGTTAGTGTCAGGCTGGCCACAAATAAGACATCCTGCTTCTTCATCCATCTCTGACAAAAATAATATAACATATCAAACACATTCGAAACATTCCAATAACAGAAATCCAAAGAATTAAATCAATGTTCACAATGAACTACAAACTCCTGCTGATGTCCTAGATTTCTGGGTACTAACCCTAATAGATAGCTACCCTACATCAGCGGCGGCGCGCGGCAGCAAGTCGTGGAGGGGGGCGTGCAGGATGTACTGCAGGGGCTCAGAAAAGTACCACCGGGGCTACGACCAAAAGAAGAAGCGCCTCCGCTCTCGCTCTCGCCGTCGCCGTCGCCGTTCGCCGTCGCTCCTCGCCGCTCGGTGTCCCCGCTTCAACAATAACCGCAGACAATCTCCGCACAAAAGCCTCGGGCTATAAAAATGGGCCAACAAAAACCGGGCACAACAGAAACAAAAGGCCCAACATGTGACTAATTCCAACTGACTACACGGTTATTTCATGTGAGAACCCTACGAGACTTTGTGAAACCAATGCACCTTTAGTCAACAATATATAGGGCATATTTCATTTTGAACAAAAAAAAGAGGTCTATTTTTTACAGACTATTTGTTTTGGGTTCACAAGTCTACCAATATGTGAATATTTTTTACTCATTTTTTACCCTAGATCTTAACCAAGCTACGTCTTTTGAACTAATAAACTAGAAAATGCAAGAAAGTTAAGACACCTGGCATTAAAACATAGGGCCGACAGGGGATTTTCATTCCTTCTAAGTTTCTTACACAAGATTGAACAGCGAAGGGAAGAAAAAAACACTAAATCGGCGGCCTCTACATCTTGCTTGTCCCTCCAAGACATGCAACCCGGCTAATCCTCTTCGTCGGAGGACCACCATTTTCCGCCCTCCTCTTCGACCTTGGACTCCTGGAGCGCCTTGGCGAGCCCCGGTGTATCGGCTGGGTCATCGTGAGCCCTCATCTGGGCCTGGTAACTCAGTTCCACATCTCCCAATATCACGTCCTCATCGTCGTCGGAGGACCACCATTTGTCGTCCTCCACTTCGGCCTTGGACTGCTGGAGCGCCTGGGTGAGGCCCGGTGTGTCGGCGGGGTCGTCGGGAGCCCGAATCTCCGACTGGTAATGGAGATACGCAGTCCACCTCGGCTGCGGCTCGGGCTCCGGATCCGGTTGCGGCTCCGGCTTGGGAACGCGCAGATGAGGTGCAGGGCCGCGAATCGAAATTTGGTCCCGCGGCTCGCTTGTCGCTGGAGGTGGAAGGACGATCCCTTCGTGGCGGCGCGGCGGAAGAGCTGGAGGTGCCCGTGGTTCGCCGTACGGTGGTGGTAGGCGGCGTGGCGCGCCGCGAGGAAGAGGGACATAGCCGTGCGCCGCGAGCACGGTGTCCACGTCCTTGCCGGCCCAGAAGGACTGCCGCCCTAGTTGATTGTACCTCCCGCCGGCGTACATACCGTACTGGTTGGCGAGCTCGTCGAGGCGCTCCATCTCGAACCGGGGCCTCCACAAGGCGCTGTCCTCCCCCCAGTCTGGGTTCGCCCGATCCCACGGCGTGAGGGCAGCTCGACGGCGGCGGATGTAGCCGCGCAGATCTTCGTCTTTTTCAGGGACCGGCGGGATGGCGTACCCGGCGGCGCTCACCCTCCAACCAGCTGGCAGGTGCCAGTACGGCGGAACGAGCAGCCGCGCCTCGGCCAAGATCGTCGCTTCGTCGGGGTTGAGGCTCTGAGGACGAGGGGCCGCACGGCGGATTTTAGCTCCGCGGGCGCTGCTCCCTCCGGCTTCGTGGTCGTTGAGGCCCATCGCTTGCTACGGCTGCTCGACGGCGGCGGGTTTAGGTTATGGGCTAGCTAGGGTTTGGTGCGGGATGGCCTGATGTGCTCCACTGGATGGGATAAAATGGACTGTCGGTGAACCGAGTGAGTGGTGCTGCGGCCTTGTACGCGTGTTCGCTGTTGACGACCTGTTGACTGGGAGGCCACGCGTGTTCGCTATTATGATGCCACCGAATCCGTTCCCCTCCTGTTTAATGGCTCGCCGGTTGTGAAGCGACATATCTAGTTGGGACGCCACCGGTAAACCACGCGCAGGAGCCACTGGTTATCCACGCGCAGGAGCCACGGTAAATGCGTCGCCTAGGCTGCCGTGCAGCAAATTGGGTCGTCAGTTGCCCCAATGGACGGTCAGTAAATGCTATACATACGGACGTTTTACTTACGAAAACACTTTACGGACTCACGATGGAGCAACACACACGGAAGTCCATGAACAGAAAATAAGTTGAAGATAATAAATCGATGACACAATGGTTCTTGAAAAACATAACAAAATATTTGGAGTATGAACTAAGTGTTCATATTTCAGAGCCTATCTACTACCATCTTGAATTCACCATCGACGACGCTTCGACCAAAAGCGAAGATGAATATGTCACTAACTCTCATATCGTGCAGTTTCACCAGTTGCTTCCAGTTCGATGTTATCATGGCACCTCCTTTGGCTTTGCCTTTCACCTTTGACTTGTCCATCACCATCTTAACTTTGAGGCGAGCCTTTCCTAAGAATAAGACTTCTACTTCTGATGGCAGTTCAACATTAGGGATAATGTGGCTCATGGTGAATCTCTTCGAAAAGTACTGCATAAAAGAAATCAAACATATTAACAACAGTTACGGTGTAGAAAATAAATAGAAATCTCTTGTGTGTACTGTAATGTTTACCATTTTTGATTTACCCTCCTGGACGTGTGATTTTTTTATGGTGCAGACATATATGGGTGTTTTCAGATTTGTTTCCTGACATTTACTTCTCAGATAATCAACTGTATCTCTCAGATAACGAAATTCTCCATCATCCATAGCTACTCGATTTGCATACTCAACAAACACCTCGAACTCATGCTCGCACTTTATTCTAGGACCTGCGTAAGTATTAAATTAATACATCAGGCCCAACAATAGAATCGCATATGGAAGACATAAATGGGAGGTAATTTCGGACCTCTTATATTCAGCTTTTTGTGCAACTTAAGAGCAGCACGAACATGACGAACACGAGCAAACGATGCCACCTAGTTGAATATAGAAAAGATGTAACACAAATTTGAGTCCTAAGATGGTTAGGGCATCGATCACCGTCAGAGAAAATAGGGCATCGGGCAATCGGAAGAGACGAGTTTGTACTTGACTAGATTAGATCTGATATTAAATATAGACAACACGAGATGAGTTGCGTATGACTTACATCATCTTCCATTGTAACTTCGCAGACGCCGCTCTTCCCGTCCAGGCTTCGATGAGAGACGATATGAGGTTAGATGAGGCGATTATATAGGTGGATGTGTGCAAAAGGCGATCATAATCTTGTTACCTTAATTCGTGGGAGGGTCGATATCAACGTGACAAAGTTTGTTTCCCTAAATAATGTCGTTACCGTAATTAGTGGGGAAGGTTGGGATTTGATAGTTTGGAGGCGTAGTCAATTACGGGGATCGATTATTAATGTTGTCCCCTTAATTTTTTTTTAGGTAAATGTTGTCCCCTTAATTTAGTACAATCAAGGTACACATTTTTGCATTTCACGCTAATTCATGTTGTTACCTTAATTAGTACTACTCATGTCGTAGTACTACTGCAAATAGAAATTAATTTTCACACCTTATGCGCAAAGTAATCAAAGTAGCTCAAACAGATTCTCTTAGCGACGGCGTTTGATAGTCGGAATGAGAGGCGAGGGACGGAGAGCAAGGTTATTTCACGGCGTTTTTTCGTGGTTAGAGTAGAATTGAATATAATTTCATCAAACTTAAAATTTGAACCACTACTGATATTCATGAATAATTTGAAAACAGTACGACATAAACGTCAAATAAAGTTTGCAACAAACATCAAAATGTCTAAGCATGACTTACAACTTGGACAAATAAGCTAATTGTAAAAATAATGTAATGCATTTGTTGATTTCAAAGAATATCAACCAGAAGCTTGAGACCACCACCGCGGCTACCACGGAACCAGAACACAAACACGTTTTTAACTCTCATATTAGTCTTCTTCACAACCTCCATCCAGTTTGTTGTTATCATGGCACCTCCTTTTCCTTTTCCATTGACCTGTGACTTGCTCATCACTATCTTAACTGTTGCAATTTTAACATTCATTGAATAAACTTCTATTTCTGCTGGTAGCTGTGTATGCCTAGCAATGTGGTTTAGTGTGAAGCCCCTCGAGAAGTACTGCATATAAGATTACAATCAATTAGATAATTCAATCAGCTATGTTAGGAAATTGTGAAAAATTTGGTGTGTAATCCAGCGCTTACCATTTTTGCTTTATTCTTCACGACGTTTGATTTTTTGATCGTGCAGACATACGGTGGCTTTCTTGGCATGTGCTTGTCAACTAACTGTTTCAATGTAGCAAATTGTGCATCATCCATTCTTACGCGATTGGCATACCTGATGAAACCTTCAAAATCCTCACCCTCCTCACAGTTAGGACCTGCATACAAAATTATATACATAAACCATAATATTACAATTTCCCTGGAAAACAAGAGTGTCGTAAATTTGTATACCTCTTACGATATGCTTTTTGTTCTTCCTCACAGCAGCACCGCAACGCCGTGGGCTAACACGTTGTGCCACCTAGCAAAGTGTATAACACATACAACAGATGAGTTCTTGTGTGGAATACTCAAGCGTCCCGGATATAGAGATCTAACTCGTGGCGATTAGTGCAAATCATTGCGATAAAATAAGAAGGGGACAATCGATTATTTACACAAACGTTAATCTGCCCTGGATGATCTAACCAAGTTTATTGTACGCGGTAGATTACACAATAAGAACATGGCGGCCTAAGAACATTATACTTCTGTTTATGATCTACCCGAAAGGGGTTTTCGGAGAACTAGAATCTGTTAAGTATAAACTAATAAGTATGAAGCGCTCTAGCCAATGAGATTTTGGATCTACTGAATCTGGTCGATTCCCATGGCGGCCTCCCATACCTTATTTGCGATCTATCTCGAGGACAAGTCAAATAATATTACGACAGGTGAAAGTCTTGACATACCTGATCCATGGCAAAGGGGTGCCGTCGATGATCAACACTACTACTCTCAGATGAACACGTGAAAGATGTTGCTTGGCCGGCCGCCCAGACGTCGCTGAGATGAAACGGTGTGAAGAGACGACGATGATATAGTTCGTGGGGGTGTGGGTTACCCGTGATGGGTAGTACGTGCTGCCGCAAATTACGCCCTACACAATTAAAGTTGTTAACTAATAGGTTGGGTCGGTGGGCTTGATCGTTTCGTGCCGGAAAATCAATTCGTGGGCCGGATCATCGTCCAGGTAAGGTAGGCTTTGTTTAATATTTTTTCTTTTCTTATATTTAAGAGGGAAAATATAGGGTTTTAGGCCTAAAACATGCACTTTTTGGGTGCACCATCGCATGCCCCACACTTCTACCCTTGTCATCTACATGAATAATCTGGGGTATACCATGGTGAGTTGCACCCACACACCCCAAATATAGGGTTTTAGGACTAAACATGCACTTTTGGGGCAAACCAGGTGGGTGGGGATGCTAGGGTGAGGCCACACTTGGCACATGGGTGCACCATTGCATGCCCCACACTGCTACCCTTGTAATATACATGAATAATATGGGGTAGACCATGGTGAGTTGCACCCAGACACCCCAAATATAGGGTTTTAGGCCAAAACATGCACTTTTAGGGCAAACCAGGTGGGTGGGGATGCCAGGGTGAGGCCACACTTGGCACATGGGTGCACCATTGCATGCCCCACACTGCTACCCTTGGAATCTACATGAATAATATGGGGTAGACCATGGTGAGTTGCACCCAGACACCCCAAATATAGGGTTTTAGGCCTAAACATGCACTTTTGGGGCAAATCAGGTGGGTGGGGATGCCAGTGTGAGGCCACACTTAACACATGGGTGCACCATTGCATTCCCCACACTGCTACCCTTGGAATCTACATTAATAATATGGGGTAGACCATGGTGAGTTGCACCCAGACACCCCAAATATAGGGCTTTAGGCCTAAGCATGCACTTTTGGGGCAAACCAGGTGGGTGGGGATGCCAGTGTGGCCACACTTGGCACGTGGGTGCACCATTGCATGCCCCACACTCCAACCTTTGGAATCTACATGAATAATATGGGGTAGACCATGGTGAGTTGCACCAGACACCCCAAATACATGGTTTTAGGCCTAAACATGCACTTTTGGGGCAAACCAGGTGGGTGGGGATGCCAGGGTGTGGCCACACTTGGCACATGGGTGCACCATTGCATGCCCCACACTTCTACCCTTGGAATCTACATGAATAATATGGGGTAGACCATGGTGAGTTGCACCAAGACACCCAAAATATAGGGTTTTAGGCCAAATCATGCACTTTTGGGGCAAACCAAGTGGGTGGGGATGCCAGGGTGAGGCCACATTTGGCACATGGGTGCACCATTGCATGCCCCACACTCCAACCCTTGGAATATACATGAATAATATGGGGTAGACCATGGTGAGTTGCACCCAGACACCCCAAATATAGGGTTTTAGGCCAAAACATGCACTTTTGGGGCAAACCAGGTGGGTGGGGATGCCAGGGTGAGGCCACACTTGGCACATGGGTGCACCATTGCATGCCACACACTGCTACCCTTGGAATCTACATGAATAATATGGGGTAGACCATGGTGAGTTGCACCCAGACACCCCAAATATAGGGTTTTAGGCCTAAACATGCACTTTTGGGGCAAACCAGGTGGGTGGGGATGCCAGTGTGAGGCCACACTTGGCACATGGGTGCACCATTGCATGCCCCACACTCCAACCTTTGGAATCTACATGAATAATATGGGGTACACCATGGTGAGTTGCACCCAGACACCCCAAATATAGGGTTTTAGGCCTAAACATGCACTTTTGGGGCAAACCAGGTGGGTGGGGATGCCAGTGTGAGGCCACACTTGGCACATGGGTGCACCATTGCATGCCCCACACTCCAACCTTTGGAATCTACATTAATAATATGGGGTAGACCATGGTGAGTTGCACCCAGACACCCCAAATATAGGGTTTTAGGCCTAAACATGCACTTTTGGGGCAAACCAGGTGGGTGGGGATGCCAGGGTGTGGCCACACTTGGCACATGGGTGCACCATTGCATGCCCCACACTTCTACCCTTGGAATCTACATGAATTATATAGGGTAGACCATGGTGAGTTGCACCCAGACACCCCAAATATAGGGTTTTAGGCCTAAACATGCACTTTTGGGGCAAACCAGGTGGGTGGGGATGCCAGGGTGAGGCCACATTTGGCACATGGGTGCACCATTTCATGCCCCACACTGCTAACCTTGGAATCTACATGAATAATATGGGTAGACCATGGTGAGTTGCACCCAGACACCCCAAATATAGGGTTTTAGGACTAAACATGCACTTTTGGGGCAAACCATGTGGGTGGGGATGCCAGGGTGAGGCCACACTTGGCACATGGGTGCACCATTGCATGCCCCACACTGCTACCCTTGGAATCTACATGAATAATATGGGGTAGACCATGGTGAGTTGCACCAAGACACCCCAAATATAGGGTTTTAGGCCAAATCATGCACTTTTGGGGCAAACCAAGTGGGTGGGGATGAGGTTGGGCCATTGGCTTGCACCATTGCATGCCCCACACTTCTACCCTTGGAATCATGACCATGGTAGACCATGGTGAGTTACACACCCCAAATATAGGGTTTTAGGCCTAAACATGCACTTTTGGGGCAAACCAGGTGGGTGGGGATGCCAGGGTGATGCACATGGGTGCACCATTTCATGCCCCACACTGCTAACCTTGGAATCTACATGAATAATATGGGTAGACCATGGTGAGTTGCACCCAGACATCCCAAATATAGGGTTTTAGGACTAAACATGCACTTTTGGGGCAAACCAGGTGGGTGGGGATGCCAGGGTGAGGCCACACTTGGCACATGGGTGCACCATTGCATGCCCCACACTGCTACCCTTGGAATCTACATGAATAATATGGGGTAGACCATGGTGAGTTGCACCCAGACACCCCAAATATAGGGTTTTAGGCCTAAACATGCACTTTTGGGGCAAACCAGGTGGGTGGGGATGCCAGGGTGAGGCCACACTCTTGGCACATGGGTGCACCATTGCATGCCCCACACTCCTACCTTTGGAATCTACATGAATAATATGGGGTAGACCATGGTGAGTTGCACCCAGACACCCCAAATATAGGGTTTTAGGCCAAATCATGCACTTTTGGGGCAAACTAGGTGGGTGGGGATGCCAGTGTGAGGCCACACTTGGCACATGGGTGCACCATTGCATTCCCCACACTGCTACCCTTGGAATCTACATGAATTATATGGGGTAGACCATGGTGAGTTGCACCCAGACACCCCAAATATAGGGTTTTAGGCCTAAACATGCACTTTTGGGGCAAATCAGGTGGGTGGGGATGCCAGTGTGAGGCCACACTTGGCACATGGGTGAACCATTGCATGCCCCACACTCCAACCCTTGGAATCTACATGAATAATATGGGGTAGACCATGGTGAGTTGCACACAGACACCCCAAATATAGGGTTTTAGGCCAAATCATGCACTTTTGGGGCAAACCAGGTGGGTGGGGATGCCAGTGTGAGGCCACACTTGGCACATGGGTGCACCATTGCATGCCCAACACTGCTACCCTTGTAATCTACATGAATAATATGGGGTAGACCATGGTGAGTTGCACCCAGACACCCCAAATATAGGGTTTTAGGCCTAAACATGCACTTTTGGGGCAAATCAGGTGGGTGGGGATGCCAGTGTGAGGCCACACTTGGCACATGGGTGCACCATTGCATGCCCCACACTGCTACCCTTGGATCTACATGAATAATATGGGGTAGACCATGGTGAGTTGCACCAAGACACCCCAAATATAGGGTTTTAGGCCAAATCATGCACTTTTGGGGCAAACCAAGTGGGTGGGGATGCCAGGGTGAGGCCACACTTGGCACATGGGTGCACCATTGCATGGCCCACACTGCTACCCTTGGAATCTACATGAATAATATGGGGTAGACCATGGTGAGTTGCACCCAGACACCCCAAATATAGGGTTTTAGGCCAAAACATGCACTTTTGGGACAAACCAGGTGGGTGGGGATGCCAGGGTGAGGCCACACTTGGCACATGGGTGCACCATTTCATGCCCAACACTCCTACCCTTGGAATCTACATGAATTATATGGGGTAGACAATGGTGAGTTGCACCCAGACACCCCAAATATAGGGTTTTAGGCCAAAACATGCACTTTTGGGGCAAAACAAGTGGGTGGGGATGCCAGGGTGAGGGCACACTTGGCACATGGGTGCACCATTGCATTCCCCACACTCTTACCCTTGTAATCTACATGAATAATATGGGGTAGACCATGGTGAGTTGCACCCAGACACCCCAAATATAGGGTTTTAGGCCTAAACATGCACTTTTGGGGCAAACCAGGTGGGTGGGGATGCCAGTGTGAGGCCACACTTGGCACATGGGTGCACCATTGCATGCCCCACACTTCCCCTGGAATCTACATGAATAATATGGGGTAGACCATGGTGAGTTGCACCCAGACACCCCAAATATAGGGTTTTAGGCCTAAACATGCACTTTTGGGGCAAACCAGGTGGGTGGGGATGCCTGTGAGGCCACACTTGGCACATGGGTGAACCATTGCATGCCCCACACTGATACCCTTGGAATATACATGAATTATATGGGGTAGACCATGGTGAGTTGCACCCAGACACCCCAAATATAGGGTTTTAGGCCTAAACATGCACTTTTGGGGCAAACCAGGTGGGTGGGGATGCCAGTGTGAGGCCACACTTGGCACATGGGTGCACCATTTCATGCCCCACACTCCAACCCTTGGAATCTACATGAATAATATGGGTAGACCATGGTGAGTTGCACACAGACACCCCAAATATAGGGTTTTAGGACTAATCATGCACTTTTGGGGCAAACCAGGTGGGTGGGGATGCCAGGGTGAGGCCACACTTGGCACATGGGTGCACCATTGCATTCCCCACACTGCTACCCTTGTAATATACATGAATAATATGGGGTAGACCATGGTGAGTTGCACCCAGACACCCCAAATATAGGGTTTTAGGCCTAAACATGCACTTTTGGGGCAAACCAGGTGGGTGGGGATGCCAGTGTGAGACCACACTTGGCACATGGGTGCACCATTGCATGCCCCACACTTCTACCCTTGGAATCTAAATGAATAATATGGGGTAGACCATGGTGAGTTGCACCAAGACACCCCAAATATAGGGTTTTAGGCCAAAACATGCACTTTTGGGGCAAACCAAGTGGGTGGGGATGCCAGGGTGAGGCCACACTTGGCACATGGGTGCACCATTGCATGGCCCACACTGCTACCCTTGGAATCTACATGAATTATATGGGGTAGACCATGGTGAGTTGCACCAAGACACCCCAAATATAGGGTTTTAGGCCAAAACATGCACTTTTGGGGCAAACCAGGTGGGTGGGGATGCCAGGGTGAGGCCACACTTGGCACATGGGTGCACCATTGCATGGCCCACACTGCTACCCTTGGAATCTACATGAATAATATGGGGTAGACCATGGTGAGTTGCACCCAGACACCCCAAATATAGGGTTTTAGGCCAAAACATGCACTTTTGGGGCAAACCAGGTGGGTGGGGATGCCAGGGTGAGGCCACACTGGCACATGGGTGCACCATTGCATGACCCACACTCCTACCCTTGTAATCTACATGAATTATATGGGGTAGACCATGGTGAGTTGCACCCAGACACCCCAAATATAGGGTTTTAGGCCAAAACATGCACTTTTGGGGCAAACCAAGTGGGTGGGGATGCCAGTGTGAGGCCACACATGGCACATGGGTGCAACATTGCATGCCCCACACTCCTACCATTGGAATCTACATGAATAATATGGGGAGACCATGGTGAGTTGCACCCAGACACCCCAAATATAGGGTTTTATGCCAAAACATGCACTTTTGGGACAAATCAGGTAGGTGGGGATGCCAGTGTGAGGCCACACTTGGCACATGGGTGCACCATTGCATGCACCACACTCCTACCCTTGTCACTTACATGAATAATCTGGGGTAGACCATGGTGAGTTGCACCTAGACACCCCAAATATAGGGTTTTAGGCCAAAACATGCACTTTTGGGGCAAACCAAGTGGGTGGGGATGCCAGTGTGAGGCCACACTTGGCACATGGGTGCACCATTGCATGCCCCACACTACTACCCTTGTCACATACATGAATAATATGGGATAGACCATGGTGAGTTGCACCTAGACACCCCCAAATACAGGGTTTTAGGCCTAAACATGCACTTTTGGGGCAAACCAAGTGGGTGGGGATGCGAGGGTGAGGCCACACTTGGCACATGGGTGCACCATTGCATGCCCCACACTCCTACCCTTGGAATGTACATGAATAAAATGGGGTAGACCATGGTGAGTTGCACCCAGACACCCCAAATACAGGGTTAACCCAGATTTTAGGCCATAACATGCACTTTTGGGGCAAACCAAGTGGGTGGGGATGCCAGTGTGAGGCCACACTTGGCACATGGGTGCACCATTGCATGCCCCACACTCCTACCCTTGGAATCTACATGAATAATATGGGGTAGACCATGGTGATTAGTTTTTTTTTGAACCAAAACAAAACATTTAGTTGATTAGCACAGTCCTCTGCTAAAACATGAGAGAGGTCTGAAAAACTTCGACCGTCCATCTAACGATACGGTGCTGAATTGCATCCGTTGGATCGGTCTTCTAGAAGGAATCCGCGGGCTATCCGCGAAAGCGACGATTTGGCGACGTGATTGGCTGGCGTTTTTTTTTCTTTCAGCGTCTCGCGGTTTGGCAGGAGACGGTGAAATACCCGATGGGCTGGCTCGCGCGTGTAGGCCTGTCTAGCCATCGTCGAACGAGCCCGTCTAGGCCTGCCATGCATGCGCTGCTGCAGAAACGCTGAAACGCGGCGTGCAGATGTGTCGCATGGCAGTGGTAACAGCTCCACGCGGGCGTGTCGGTTGGTCCGATTTTTCCGTCACGCTGAAAAAGGTTTGGGTTCACACGCGCAGTTCTATATCCACGCGCCGAATTAATTGACACACTTAAAACCGTGCGCCGCTTCGGATGCCGTCCTGCGTTTCAATGTGCAGTTAGTGGTTAACACGAAAGCAGCTCACAAGCCCCCGCACCTCACCCATCCACGCCTATTTAACGCCACCATTGTGCTCACTCTGTCTCACACTCATCCAAGCCATCTCCCTTCCCATCTCACCGTCTCCAAATCCAAGACACGCCACATCTCAAGGGGATCGCCACAATGCAGTTCAACGGCCCTACGTTCCGCCGCCCCGCAACCATGCCGGAGAGACAGTACCCGGCCGGAGTCGTCTGCGAGAACCAGCTGCGCGTGTGGGCCATATCGAGGAGGAGGGGCCCAATGGAGCTAGCTTCATTCTTCCTCTCTTCCGGCTACCGCCACCTCCCTCCGGGCTCGCCACGCATGTTCGAGCTTGAGAAGTACTACGACGGCAACCCCAACCACGTCATCGGCCTCTTCGTAACTTTCGCCAACAGGTTCGACGCTCACCATCTGCTCGGGCAGGTGTTTTGGTGCGGGTGCGAGTTCATCGCATTCACCAACTACAACATCTTCACCAACTTCCACGCCATCTTCCCCACCCCGGGCAACATGCACTGCCTCCCCTACATGATGCCGGAGGACGAGCAAGCGAGGCTTGCGTCTCTGAGGGGGCAGCGTCGCCGGCAAGCTCCACCAACGCCAGCGGCCATGCTCCACCGGCAGATGCGCGAAGCTAGGGCGGAGAGGCGGGCACTGAGGCAGGCGTCAAACGGGAAGGACGAAGACGAGTCAGGCCAATCGAGCGCCCCAACCGACGGCCTGGCAAATTGGGTGTTTCTCTGATGTTTCGTCATTTGGCCCAACCGACGGCCAGTAGATTAGGGTTCGTTCTAGTTGCTTGTTTTTAACTTTATTTTGTGTGTCTCTTTGATGTTTACTGTTTGGTGCAACCGCTCCCCAAATTTGGGTTCGTTCGGTCATGTTTACTGTTCTGTGCAAGTACTCATTTAAATGCTCCATTTTTATTTTCCAATATTGCCCCTAACTAATCTCTCCTCCTTAAATCCCTAAACCCATTAAGGGATAACGTGGCTCATGGTGAATCCCTTCGAAAAGTACTGCATAAAGAAATTAAACACATTAACAACAGTTACTTCCTCCGTCTCAAAGGATAAGGCGTAAATATTTTTCCAAAATTTCGTCATAGCATAAGGCGCACGATGCGGTGTATACGTTTTCTCCCAAAACTACCCTTCGATATTATTTATGTCGCCTTAAACATCGGAAGTGGAGCAGTAAATTGTGTGGTTGTCATTGGCCTTCCACGACGCATGCGGGAAGCCGAGCCAAAAAATCCGGAAAGGAGCACAATAGATGCTTCATAAACAAACAGATGATAGAAGCAAAGTTTCTTGACAAGCAAATACGTACAAATAATTAACTAGGCATGGATCTTTGGAGAAGTCGTCAGTAATTGCCTGGCTTCGTCAGCCACGGATTATCACTCTTCGGGCTCTGCTGATCACTCATCTCCGTCGTCCACGGATCATCACTCTTCTGCTCATCACCAGTCCACGACTTCCTCAGGTTCTGCCAATAATCACTACTCTTCGGCGCATCACTACTCTCCAGCCACTGCTCATCATTCATCTTCCTCCGCTTGCCATGAGGGGGACTTGTCTGCTGGGTGTTGTCGCTGGAAGCTGGTGCCTTCAAGCTTGCTAGTTCAGCCTGCACGCTTGCAAGTTCAGCATTTAACCTTGCTATTTCAGCTGCAGCATTTTTCTGTGCACGTTCAACTTCGATCTCTGCTTTATTGCATTTGTCACACAAATGTCCCCTCAGCGTGTCTTCCTTCTTGCAACCGGGGCAAAACACAAGGTAACGCAGGAAGAACCATATCTTAACGTAGAGCTGGTAGCTCACGTAAGCATCTTTAGCTGCATACTCCAGGTTTAAATCAGACAACGGCCGCTCTTCCCAGTAATCGTGCCTCTCTGGAGGGAATTTGTCCTTCATCTGGCTGTACGACTCGTCGATGATGCTAGTTGCAAGACTAGCCATTCCATCCCTCATTAATTTTCCTCTCTCGTTGAGACCTTTGACGTTGACAAATTCCTGGATATCGATCCAGTTCTCCCTAGGAATTATAATCTTCTCGTAATATAACTTTATAAAATCTGCTCTCTTGTCAACGGTGCAGAACACAATTCCTTGATTTTGAAGGAATGAGCGCAGCGCCGGACATTCCCCGTTGGTCCTGAAAGCAAAAATTTATTACTTGCGAGATCAACACTTGAATAAAATTTGGGACTACGAAGCTAGTCTATATGCAATCTCATAGCTTGAATATAAAATTTGAAACTACATAAGTTTAGTAAGTTCATGATCAACAGTCTGAAAATTATCTAGTCATAATTCATTTGGTACTAATAGAATGCATGAACAACACTTTTATGAAATGTGTAAGTGCAATTGTTTAGTCATTGAAATTTCATTTTGCATCATATAATTTTGAAACTAACAAAAGTCTATTAAATGCAAGATCAAGACTCCGGAAATTTGCTTGTGATAATTAATTTAGTATAATGAAATCCAGTACATGCTAGATGAGCATATGGATAGATTCAATTTGATGCAAAAATTTAGTACTTGCGAGATCAACACTTGAATAAAATTTGGGAATACGAATGTTTAGTCTATGCAATCTCATAACTTGAATAAAATTGACATAAGTTTAGTAAGTGCATGATCAAGAGTCTGAAAATTATCTAGTCATAATCCATTTGATACTAAAAGAATGCATGACCAACACTTTTATGAAATGTGTAAGTGCAATTTTTTAGTCATTGAAATATCATTTTGCATCATTAATTTTGAAACTAACAAAAGTCTATCAAATGCAAGATCAGGACTCCGGAAATTTGCTTTGTGATAATTAATTTGGTATAATGAAATCCAGTACATGCTAGATGAGCATATGGATAGATTCAATCTGCAAGATCAGGACACCATGCTTTGTGGCTTTTGTTACACAAAACACAGAAACAAAACTAGTTTTGCAGCTAGCACGGTTTGTAGTTTAATTTGTTGCACCTAGCCCAAATGAACCAATTTGTAACTTGCTGTTGCACGAATTCCCAGTTAGAAAACACAGAAATATGACTCGGTCTGAAACTAAATTCACAATTCAACATCATATAGCTAAATACACGGTTCATTAACACAAGAATTATGGATAATCCCCTCTCCACAATTTCTTTCAATAAAATGCACAATCCCATATTCTTGAAACTGCCTTGCGAATTATGGTGCATGTGAGTTGCAATTTTCTCTCAAACAGAGAAAACAGAGCACTCGAGATTAACTAAAACAGATCAAGATTAACTAAAACAGAGCACTCGAGGGTGACTTGGTTCATGCACTAGCGATTAACTAAAATCTGAGCAAGATTAACTAAATCAGAGCAAGATTAAGTAAATCAGAGCAAGATTAAGGTCTACAAACCAGGAATAGTGGCAGACGAGGACGTGGTTCCTCATGGACAGTTGAACGACGGCGAGGTAGTTGTCTTCTTCGTGGTTGGGGTCCTCCCGAGTGTACTCGAGATCCAATCCTACAAATTTGTTCTCTTCTTCTTCCGCATACCACTGCGCGTACATCTTCAGGTACTTGCTCATCGTCTCCTCCTCGTTTGTGTAGACAACATCGATCTCCTTGCCGCCATGGACGGTGAAGGTCCTGATCTGAGTAAAGGCCTGCATGGCTGACGGCGGAGGAGGCAGAAGCGGTTGCGGAACAGAGGAAGAGGAAGAAGAAGCGTCCATGGCGCGGAGGAGGCAGAAGCGGAGGAGGAGGGTTTTTCGTCTAGTGGGGTGGAACCGGCAAGAAGCGGAGAGAAATGAGTGGGAGGAGGAGTGGAACCGTCAAGAAGCGGAGAGGCGGAGGAGGGTTTTTCGTCTGTGAATTTCTGATTTATTAAAATTAGTAAAAACAGAGAATGAGGGTTCCATTTTACCTGCTGGCCCCTAATCCACATAAAATTACCGGAAATGGCCCAACCCAGTGGTATCTACTGCTAGATGGCCCCACACGTCAGTGGGTGCCATTTTGCCCCACCCACCCCAAAATGTCCTATACCAAAAGCAACTTTCTCCCCTGTCTCACTCTCTCTCTCCCAACCCAGCCGCCACTGCCGCCTCTTACATGAATAATATGGGGTAGACCATGGTGAGTTGCACCCAGACACCCCAAATATAGGGTTTTAGGCCAAAACATGCACTTTTGGGGCAAAAGTGGGTGGGGATGCCAGGGTGAGGCCACACTTGGCACATGGGTGCACCAATGCATGCCCCACACTGCTACCCTTGGAATTTACATGAATAATATGGGGTAGACCATGGTGAGTTGCACCCAGACACCCCAAATATAGGGTTTTAGGCCAAAACATGCACTTTTGGGGCAAATCAAGTGGGTGGGGATGCCAGTGTGAGGCCACACTTGGCACATGGGTGCACCATTGCATGCCCCACACTCCTAACCTTGTCATCTACATGAATAATATGGGGTAGACCATGGTGAGTTGCACCCAGACACCCCAAATATAGGGTTTTAGGCCAAAACATGCACTTTTGGGGCAAACCAAGTGGGTGGGGATGCCAGTGTGAGGCCACACTTGGCACATGGGTGCACCATTGCATGCCCCACACTCCTACCCTTGTCACCTACATGAATAATATGGGGTAGACCATGGTGAGTTGCACCCAGACACCCCAAATATAGGGTTTTAGGCCAAAACATGCACTTTTGGGGCAAACCAGGTGGTGGGGATGCCAGGTGACGCCACACTTGGCACATGGGTGCACCATTGCATGCCCCACACTCCTACCCTTGGAATTTACATGAATAAAATGGGGTAGACCATGGTGAGTTGCACCCAGACACCCCAAATATAGGGTTTTATGCCAAAACATGCACTTTTGGGACAAACCAAGTGGGTGGGGTTGCCAGTGTGAGGCCACACTTGGCACATGGGTGAAGCATTGCATGCCCCACACTCCAATCCTTGGAATCTACATGAATAATATGGGGTAGACCATGGTGAGTTGCACCCAGACACCCCAAATATAGGGTTTTAGGACTAAACATGCACTTTTGGGGAAAACCAGGTGGGTGGGGATGCCAGTGTGAGGCCACACTTGGCACATGGGTGCACCATTGCATGACCCACACTCCAACCTTTGGAATCTACATGAATAATATGGGGTAGACCATGGTGAGTTGCACCCAGACACCCCAAATATAGGGTTTTAGGCCAAAACATGCACTTTTGGGGCAAACCAGGTGGGTGGGGATGCCAGGGTATGGCCACACTTGGCACATGGGTGCACCATTGCATGCACCACACTTCTACCCTTGGAATCTACATGAATAATATGGGGTAGACCATGGTAAGTTGCACCAAGACACCCCAAATATAGGGTTTTAGGCCAAATCATGCACTTTTGGGGCAAACCAAGTGAGTGGGGATGCCAGGGTGAGGCCACACTTGGCACATGGGTGCACCATTGCATGCCCCACTCCTACCCTTGGAATCTACATGAATAATATGGGGTAGACCATGGTGAGTTGCACCCAGACACCCCAAATATAGGGTTTTAGGCCAAATCATGCACTTTTGGGGCAAACCAGGTGGGTGGGGATGCCAGTGTGAGGCCACACTTGGCAAATGGGTGCACCATTGCATGCCCCACACTGCTACCCTTGTAATCTACGTGAATAATATGGGTTAGACCATGGTGAGTTGCACCCAGACACCCCAAATATAGGGTTTTAGGCCTAAACATGCACTTTTGGGGCAAATCAGGTGGGTGGGGATGCCAGTGTGAGGCCACACTTGGCACATGGGTGAAGCATTGCATGCCCCACACTCCAACCCTTGGAATCTACATGAATAATATGGGGTAGACCATGGTGAGTTGCACACAGACACCCCAAATATAGGGTTTTAGGCCAAATCATGCACTTTTGGGGCAAACCAGGTGGGTGGGGATGCCAGGGTGAGGCCACACTTGGCACATGGGTGCACCATTGCATGCCCCACACTCCTACCCTTGTAATATACATGAATAAAATGGGGTAGACCATGGTGAGTTGCACCCAGACACCCCAAATACAGGGTTTTAGGCCTAAACATGCACTTTTGGGGCAAATCAGGTGGGTGGGGATGCCAGTGTGAGGCCACACTTGGCACATGGGTGCACCATTGCATGCCCCACACTCCTACCCTTGTAATATACATGAATAATATGGGGTATACCATGGTGAGTTGCACCCAGACACCCCAAATACAGGGTTTTAGGCCTAAACATGCACTTTTGGGGCAAACCAGGTGGGTGGGGATGCCAGGGTGAGGCCACACTTGGCACATGGGTGCACCATTGCATGCCCCACACTCCTACCCTTGGAATCTACATGAATAAGATGGGGTAGACCATAGTGAGTTGCACCCAGACACCCCAAATATAGGGTTTTAGGCCAAAACATGCACTTTTGGGTCAAACCAGATGGGTGGGGATGCCAGGGTGAGGCCAAACTTGGCACATGGGTGCACCATTGCATGACCCACACTCCTACCCTTGGAATCTACATGAATTATATGGGGTAGACCATGGTGAGTTGCACCCAGACACCCCAAATATAGGGTTTTAGGCCAAAACATGCACTTTTGGGGCAAACCAAGTGGGTGGGGATGCCAGGTGAGGCCACACATGGCAATGGGTGCACCATTGCATGCCCCACACTCCTACCCTTGGAATCTACATGAATAATATGGGGTAGACCATGGTGAGTTGCAACCAGACACCCCAAATATAGGGTTTTATGCAAAAACATGCACTTTTGGGACAAACCAAGTGGGTGCGGATGCCTGTGTGAGGCCACACTTGGCACATGGGTGCACCATTGCATGCCCCACTCCTACCCTTGTCACTTACATGAATAATCTGGGGTAGACCATGGTGAGTTGCACCCAGACACCCCAAATACAGGGTTTTAGGCCAAAACATGCACTTTTGGGGCAAACCAAGTGGGTGGGGATGCCAGTGTGAGGCCACACTTGGCACATGGGTGCACCATTGCATGCCCCACACTCCTACCCTTGTCACCTACATGAATAATATGGGGTAGACCATGGTGAGTTGCACCCAGACACCCCAAATATAGGGTTTTAGGCCAAAACATGCACTTTTGGGGCAAACCAAGTGGGTGGGGATGCCAGTGTGAGGCAACACTTGGCACATGGGTGCACCATTGCATGCCCCACACTCATACTCTTGTCACCTACATGAATAATATGGGGTAGACCATGGTGAGTTGCACCCAGACACCCCAAATACAGGGTTTTAGGCCAACACATGCACTTTTGGGGCAAACCAAGTGGGTGGGGATGCCAGGGTGAGGCCACACTTGGCACATGGGTGCACCATTCCATGCCCCACACTCCTAACCTTGTCACCTACATGAATAATATGGGGTAGACCATGGTGAGTTGCACCCAGACACCCCAAATATAGGGTTTTAGGCCAACACATGCACTTTTGGGGCAAACCAAGTGGATGGGGATGCCAGGGTATGGCCACACTTGGCACATGGGTGCACCATTGCATGCCCCACACTTCTACCCTTGGAATCTACATGAATAATATGGGGTAGACCATGGTGAGTTGCACCAAGACACCCCAAATATAGGGTTTTAGGCCAAAACATGCACTTTTGGGGCAAATCAAGTGGGTGGGGATGCCAGTGTGAGGCCACACTTGGCACATGGGTGCACCATTGCATTCCCCACACTCCTAAACTTGTCATCTACATGAATAATATGGGGTAGACCATGGTGAGTTGCACCCAGACACCCCAAATATAGGGTTTTAGGCCAAAACATGCACTTTTGGGGCAAACCAAGTGGGTGGGGATGCCAGTGTGAGGCCACACTTGGCACATGGGTGCACCATTGCATGCCCCACACTCCTACCCTTGTCACCTACATGAATAATATGGGGTAGACCATGGTGAGTTGCACCCAGACACCCCAAATATAGGGTTTTAGGCCAAAACATGCACTTTTGGGGCAAATCAGGTGGGTGGGGATGCCAGGGTGAGGCCACACTTGGCACATGGGTGCACCATTGCATGCCCCACACTCCTACCCTTGGAATGTACATGAATAAAATGGGGTAGACCATGGTGAGTTGCACCCAGACACCCCAAATATAGGGTTTTATGCCAAAACATGCACTTTTGGGACAAACCAAGTGGGTGGGGATGCCAGTGTGAGGCCACACTTGGCACATGGGTGCACCATTTCATGCCCCACACTGCTACCCTTGGAATCTACATGAATAATATGGGGTAGACCATGGTGAGTTTCACCCAGACACCCCAAATATAGGGTTTTAGGCCTAAACATGCACTTTTGGGGAAAACCAGGTGGGTGGGGATGCTAGTGTGAGGCCACACTTGGCACATGGGTGCACCATTGCATGACCCACACTCCAACCTTTGGAATCTACATGAATAATATGGGGTAGACCATGGTGACTTGCACCCAGACACCCCAAATATAGGGTTTTAGGCCTAAACATGCACTTTTGGGGCAAACCAGGTGGGTGGGGATGCCAGGGTATGGCCACACTTGGCACATGGGTGCACCATTGCATGCCCCACACTTCTACCCTTGGAATCTACATGAATAATATGGGGTAGACCATGGTAAGTTGCACCAAGACACCCCAAATATAGGATTTTAGGCCAAATCATGCACTTTTGGGGCAAACCAAGTGAGTGGGGATGCCAGGGTGAGGCCACACTTGGCACATGGGTGCACCATTGCATGCCCCACACTCCTACTCTTGAAATCTACATGAATAATATGGGGTAGACCATGGTGAGTTGCACCCAGACACCCCAAATATAGGGTTTTATGCCAAATCATGCACTTTTGGGGCAAACCAGGTGGGTGGGGATGCCAGTGTGAGGCCACACTTGGCACATGGGTGCACCATTGCATGCCCCACACTGCTACCCTTGTAATCTACATGAATTATATGGGGTAGACCATGGTGAGTTGCACCCAGACACCCCAAATATAGGGTTTTAGGCCTAAACATGCACTTTTGGGGCAAATCAGGTGGGTGGGGATGCCAGTGTGAGGCCACACTTGGCACATGGGTGAACCATTGCATGCCCCACACTCCAACCCTTGGAATCTACATGAATAATATGGGGTAGACCATGGTGAGTTGCACACAGACACCCCAAATATAGGGTTTTAGGCCAAATCATGCACTTTTGGGGCAAACCAGGTGGGTGGGGATGCCAGGGTGAGGCCACACTTGGCACATGGGTGCACCATTGCATGCCCCACACTCCTACCCTTGTAATATACATGAATAAAATGGGGTAGACCATGGTGAGTTGCACCCAGACACCCCAAATACAGGGTTTTAGGCCTAAACATGCACTTTTGGGGCAAATCAGGTGGGTGGGGATGCCAGTGTGAGGCCACACTTGGCACATGGGTGCACCATTACATGCCACACACTCCTACCCTTGTAATATACATGAATAATATGGGGTATACCATGGTGAGTTGCACCCAGACACCCCAAATACAGGGTTTTAGGCCTAAACATGCACTTTTGGGGCAAATCAGGTGGGTGGGGATGCCAGTGTGAGGCCACACTTGGCACATGGGTGCACCATTGCATTCCCCACACTGCTACCCTTGGAATCTACATGAATAATATGGGGTAGACCATGGTGAGTTGCACCAAGACACCCCAAATATAGGGTTTTAGGCCAAAACATGCACTTTTGGGGCAAACCAGGTGGGTGGGGATGCCAGGGTGAGGCCACACTTGGCACATGGGTGAACCATTGCATGCCCCACACTCCTACCCTTGGAATCTACATGAATAATATGGGGTAGACCATGGTGAGTTGCACCCAGACACCCCAAATATAGGGTTTTAGGCCAAAACATGCACTTTTGGGGCAAACCAGGTGGGTGGGGATGCCAGGGTGAGGCCAAACTTGGCACATGGGTGCACCATTGCATGCCCCACACTCCTACCCTTGGAATCTACATGAATTATATGGGGTAGACCATGGTGAGTTGCACCCAGACACCCCAAATATAGGGTTTTAGGCCAAAACATGCACTTTTGGGGCAAACCAAGTGGGTGGGGATGCCAGTGTGAGGCCACACATGGCACATGGGTGCACCATTGCATGCCCCACACTCCTACCCTTGGAATCTACATGAATAATATGGGGTAGACCATGGTGAGTTGCAAGCAGACACCCCAAATATAGGGTTTTATGCAAAAACATGCACTTTTGGGAAAAACCAAGTGGGTGGGGATGCCAGTGTGAGGCCACACTTGGCACATGGGTGCACCATTGCATGCCCCACACTCCACTTACATGAATAATCTGGGGTAGACCATGGTGAGTTGCACCCAAATACAGGGTTTTAGGCCAAAACATGCACTTTTGGGGCAAACCAAGTGGGTGGGGATGCCAGTGTGAGGCCACACTTGGCACACATGAATAATGGGGTACCATGGTGAGTTGCACCCAGACACCCCAAATACAGGGTTTTAGGCCAAAACATGCACTTTTGGGGCAAACCAAGTGGGTGGGGATGCCAGTGTGAGGCAACACTTGGCACATGGGTGCACCATTGCATGCCCCACACTCATACTCTTGTCACCTACATGAATAATATGGGGTAGACCATGGTGAGTTGCACCCAGACACCCCAAATACAGGGTTTTAGGCCAACACATGCACTTTTGGGGCAAACAAGTGGGTGGGGATGCCAGGGTGAGGCCACACTTGGCACATGGGTGCACCATTCCATGCCCCACACTCCTAACCTTGTCACCTACATGAATAATATGGGGTAGACCATGGTGAGTTGCACCCAGACACCCCAAATATAGGGTTTTAGGCCAACACATGCACTTTTGGGGCAAACCAAGTGGATGGGGATGCCAGGGTATGGCCACACTTGGCACATGGGTGCACCATTGCATGCCCCACACTTCTACCCTTGGAATCTACATGAATAATATGGGGTAGACCATGGTGAGTTGCACCAAGACACCCCAAATATAGGGTTTTAGGCCAAAACATGCACTTTTGGGGCAAATCAAGTGGGTGGGGATGCCAGTGTGAGGCCACACTTGGCACATGGGTGCACCATTGCATGCCCCACACTCCTACCCTTGGAATCTACATGAATAATATGGGGTAGACCATGGTGAGTTGCACCCAGACACCCCAAATATAGGGTTTTAGGCCAAATCATGCACTTTTGGGGCAAACCAGGTGGGTGGGGATGCCAGTGTGAGGCCACACTTGGCACATGGGTGCACCATTGCATGCCCCACACTCCTACCCTTGGAATCTACATGAATAATATGGGGTAGACCATGGTGAGTTGCACCCAGACACCCCAAATATAGGGTTTTAGGCCTAAACATGCACTTTTGGGGCAAATCAGGTGGGTGGGGATGCCAGTGTGAGGCCACACTTGGCACATGGGTGAACCATTGCATGCCCCACACTCCAACCCTTGGAATCTACATGAATAATATGGGGTAGACCATGGTGAGTTGCACCCAGACACCCCAAATACAGGGTTTTAGGCCTAAACATGCACTTTTGGGGCAAACCAAGTGGGTGGGGATGCCAGGGTGAGGCCACACTTGGCACATGGGTGCACCATTGCATGCCCCACACTCCTACCCTTGTAATATACATGAATAAAATGGGGTAGACCATGGTGAGTTGCACCCAGACACCCCAAATACAGGGTTTTAGGCCTAAACATGCACTTTTGGGGCAAATCAGGTGGGTGGGGATGCCAGTGTGAGGCCACACTTGGCACATGGGTGCACCATTGCACGCCCCACACTCCTACCCTTGGAATCTACATGAATTATATGGGGTAGACCATGGTGAGTTGCACCCAGACACCCCAAATATAGGGTTTTAGGCCAAAACATGCACTTTTGGGGCAAACCAAGTGGGTGGGGATGCCAGTGTGAGGCCACACATGGCACATGGGTGCACCATTGCATGCCCCACACTCCAACCCTTGGAATCTACATGAATAATATGGGGTAGACCATGGTGAGTTGCACCCAGACACCCCAAATATAGGGTTTTATGCCAAAACATGCACTTTTGGGACAAATCAGGTGGGTGGGGATGCCAGTGTGAGGCCACACTTGGCACATGGGTGCACCATTGCATGCCCCACACTCCTACCCTTGTCACTTACATGAATAATCTGGGGTAGACCATGGTGAGTTGCACCCAGACACCCCAAATATAGGGTTTTAGGCCAAAACATGCACTTTTGGGGCAAACCAAGTGGGTGGGGATGCCAGGGTGAGGCCACACTTGGCACATGGGTGCACCATTGCATGCCCCACACTCCTACCCTTGGAATCTACATGAATAATATGGGGTAGACCATGGTGAGTTGCACCCAGACACCCCAAATATAGGGTTTTAGGCCAAATCATGCACTTTTGGGGCAAACCAAGTGGGTGGGGATGCCAGTGTGAGGCCACACTTGGCACATGGGTGCACCATTGCATGCCCCACACTGCTACCCGTGGAATCTACATGAATAATATGGGGTAGACCATGGTGAGTTGCACCGAGACACCCCAAATATAGGGTTTTAGGCCTAAACATGTACTTTTGGGGCAAATCAGGTGGGTGGGGATGCTAGTGTGAGGCCACACTTGGCACATGGGTGAACCATTGCATGCCCCACACTCCAACCCTTGGAATCTACATGAATAATATGGGGTAGACCATGGTGAGTTGCACCCAGACACCCCAAATACAGGGTTTTAGGCCTAAACATGCACTTTTGGGGCAAACCAAGTGGGTGGGGATGCCAGGGTGAGGCCACACTTGGCACATGGGTGCACCATTGCATGCCCCACACTCCTACCCTTGTAATATACATGAATAAAATGGGGTAGACCATGGTGAGTTGCACCCAGACACTCCAAATACAGGGTTTTAGGCCTAAACATGCACTTTTGGGGCAAATCAGGTGGGTGGGGATGCCAGTGTGAGGCCACATTTGGCACATGGGTGCACCATTGCATGCCCCACACTGCTACCCTTGGAATGTACATGAATAATATGGGATAGACCATGGTGAGTTGCACCAAGACACCCCAAATATAGGGTTTTAGGCCAAAACATGCACTTTTGGGGAAACCAGGTGGGTGGGGATGCCAGGGTGAGGCCACACTTGGCACATGGGTGCACCATTGCATGGCCCACACTGCTACCCTTGGAATCTACATGAATAATATGGGGTAGACCATGGTGAGTTGCACCCAGACACCCCAAATATAGGGTTTTAGGCCAAAACATGCACTTTTGGGGCAAACCAGGTGGGTGGGGATGCCAGGGTGAGGCCAAACTTGGCACATGGGTGCAACATTGCATTCCCCACACTCCTACCCTTGGAATCTACATGAATAATATGGGGTAGACCATGGTGAGTTGCACCCAGACACCCCAAATATAGGGTTTTAGGCCAAAACATGCACTTTTGGGGCAAACCAAGTGGGTGGGGATGCCAGTGTGAGGCCACACTTGGCACATGGGTGCACCATTGCATGCCCCACACTCCTACCCTTGTCACCTACATGAATAATATGGGGTAGACCATGGTGAGTTGCACCCAGACACCCCAAATATAGGGTTTTAGGCCAAAACATGCACTTTTGGGGCAAATCAGGTGGGTGGGGATGCCAGGGTGAGGCCACACTTGGCACATGGGTGCACCATTGCATGCCCCACACTCCTACCCTTGGAATTTACATGAATAAAATGGGGTAGACCATGGTGAGTTGCACCCAGACACCCCAAATATAGGGTTTTATGCCAAAACATGCACTTTTGGGACAAACCAAGTGGGTGGGGATGCCAGTGTGAGGCCACACTTGGCACATGGGTGAAGCATTGCATGCCCCACACTCCAACCCTTGGAATCTACATGAATAATATGGGGTAGACCATGGTGAGTTGCACCCAGACACCCCAAATATAGGGTTTTAGGACTAAACATGCACTTTTGGGGAAAACCAGGTGGGTGGGGATGCCAGTGTGAGGCCACACTTGGCACATGGGTGCACCATTGCATGACCCACACTCCAACCTTTGGAATCTACATGAATAATATGGGGTAGACCATGGTGAGTTGCACCCAGACACCCCAAATATAGGGTTTTAGGCCTAAACATGCACTTTTGGGGTAAACCAGGTGGGTGGGGATGCCAGGGTATGGCCACACTTGGCACATGGGTGCACCATTGCATGCACCACACTTCTACCCTTGGAATCTACATGAATAATATGGGGTAGACCATGGTAAGTTGCACCAAGACACCCCAAATATAGGGTTTTAGGCCAAATCATGCACTTTTGGGGCAAACCAAGTGAGTGGGGATGCCAGGGTGAGGCCACACTTGGCACATGGGTGCACCATTTCATGCCCCACACTCCTACCCTTGGAATCTACATGAATAATATGGGGTAGACCATGGTGAGTTGCACCCAGACACCCCAAATATAGGGTTTTAGGCCAAATCATGCACTTTTGGGGCAAACCAGGTGGGTGGGGATGCCAGTGTGAGGCCACACTTGGCAATGGGTGCGCCATTGCATGCCCCACACTGCTACCCTTGTAATCTACGTGAATTATATGGGTTAGACCATGGTGAGTTTCACCCAGACACCCCAAATATAGGGTTTTAGGCCTAAACATGCACTTTTGCGGCAAATCAGGTGGGTGGGGATGCCAGTGTGAGGCCACACTTGGCACATGGGTGAAGCATTGCATGCCCCACACTCCAACCCTTGGAATCTACATGAATAATATGGGGTAGACCATGGTGAGTTGCACAGACACCCCAAATATAGGGTTTTAGGCCAAATCATGCACTTTTGGGGCAAACCAGGTGGGTGGGGATGCCAGGGTGAGGCCACACTTGGCACATGGGTGCACCATTGCATGCCCCACACTCCTACCCTTGTAATATACATGAATAAAATGGGGTAGACCATGGTGAGTTGCACCCAGACACCCCAAATACAGGGTTTTAGGCCTAAACATGCACTTTTGGGGCAAATCAGGTGGGTGGGGATGCCGGTGTGAGGCCACACTTGGCACATGGGTGCACCATTGCATGCCCCACACTCCTACCCTTGTAATATACATGAATAATATGGGGTATACCATGGTGAGTTGCACCCAGACACCCCAAATACAGGGTTTTAGGCCTAAACATGCACTTTTGGGGCAAACCAGGTGGGTGGGGATGCCAGGGTGAGGCCACACTTGGCACATGGGTGCACCATTGCATGCCCCACACTCCTACCCTTGGAATCTACATGAATAAGATGGGGTAGACCATGGTGAGTTGCACCCAGACACCCCAAATATAGGGTTTTAGGCCAAAACATGCACTTTTGGGGCAAACCAGGTGGGTGGGGATGCCAGGGTGAGGCCAAACTTGGCACATGGGTGCACCATTGCATGACCCACACTCCTACCCTTGGAATCTACATGAATTATATGGGGTAGACCATGGTGAGTTGCTCCCAGACACCCCAAATATAGGGTTTTAGGCCAAAACATGCACTTTTGGGGCAAACCAAGTGGGTGGGGATGCCAGTGTGAGGCCACACATGGCAATGGGTGCACCATTGCATGCCCCACACTCCTACCCTTGGAATCTACATGAATAATATGGGGTAGACCATGGTGAGTTGCAACCAGACACCCCAAATATAGGGTTTTAGGCCAAAACATGCACTTTTGGGACAAACCAAGTGGGTGGGGATGCCAGTGTGAGGCCACACTTGGCACATGGGTGCACCATTGCATGCACCACACTCCTACCCTTGTCACTTACATGAATAATCTGGGGTAGACCATGGTGAGTTGCACCCAGACACCCCAAATACTTTTAGGCCAAAACATGCACTTTTGGGGCAAACCAAGTGGGTGGGGATGCCAGTGTGAGGCCACACTTGGCACATGGGTGCACCATTGCATGCCCCACACTACTACCCTTGTCACCTACATGAATAATATGGGGTAGACCATGGTGAGTTGCACCCAGACACCCCCAAATACAGGGTTTTAGGCCAAAACATGCACTTTTGGGGCAAACCAAGTGGGTGGGGATGCCAGTGTGAGGCAACACTTGGCACATGTGTGCACCATTGCATGCCCCACACTCATACTCTTGTCACCTACATGAATAATATGGGGTAGACCATGGTGAGTTGCACCCAGACACCCCAAATACAGGGTTTTAGGCCAACACATGCACTTTTGGGGCAAACCAAGTGGGTGGGGATGCCAGGGTGAGGCCACACTTGGCACATGGGTGCACCATTCCATGCCCCACACTCCTAACCTTGTCACCTACATGAATAATATGGGGTAGACCATGGTGAGTTGCACCCAGACACCCCAAATATAGGGTTTTAGGCCAACACATGCACTTTTGGGGCAAACCAAGTGGATGGGGATGCCAGGGTATGGCCACACTTGGCACATGGGTGCACCATTGCATGCCCCACACTTCTACCCTTGGAATCTACATGAATAATATGGGGTAGACCATGGTGAGTTGCACCAAAACACCCCAAATATAGGTTTTTAGGCCAAAACATGCACTTTTGGGGCAAATCAAGTGGGTGGGGATGCCAGTGTGAGGCCACACTTGGCACATGGGTGCACCATTGCATTCCCCACACTCCTACCCTTGTCATCTACATGAATAATATGGGGTAGACCATGGTGAGTTGCACCCAGACACCCCAAATATAGGGTTTTAGGCCAAAACATGCACTTTTGGGGCAAACCAAGTGGGTGGGGATGCCAGTGTGAGGCCACACTTGGCACATGGGTGCACCATTGCATGCCCCACACTCCTACCCTTGTCACCTACATGAATAATATGGGGTAGACCATGGTGAGTTGCACCCAGACACCCCAAATATAGGGTTTTAGGCCAAAACATGCACTTTTGGGGCAAATCAGGTGGGTGGGGATGCCAGGGTGAGGCCACACTTGGCACATGGGTGCACCATTGCATGCCCCACACTCCTACCCTTGGAATGTACATGAATAAAATGGGGTAGACCATGGTGAGTTGCACCCAGACACCCCAAATATAGGGTTTTATGCCAAAACATGCACTTTTGGGACAAACCAAGTGGGTGGGGATGCCAGTGTGAGGCCACACTTGGCACATGGGTGCACCATTTCATGCCCCACACTGCTACCCTTGGAATCTACATGAATAATATGGGGTAGACCATGGTGAGTTTCACCCAGACACCCCAAATATAGGGTTTTAGGCCTAAACATGCACTTTTGGGGAAAACCAGGTGGGTGGGGATGCCAGTGTGAGGCCACACTTGGCACATGGGTGCACCATTGCATGACCCACACTCCAACCTTTGGAATCTACATGAATAATATGGGGTAGACCATGGTGACTTGCACCCAGACACCCCAAATATAGGGTTTTAGGCCTAAACATGCACTTTTGGGGCAAACCAGGGGTGGGGATGCCAGGGTATGGCCACACTTGGCACATGGGTGCACCATTGCATGCCCCACACTTCTACCCTTGGAATCTACATGAATAATATGGGGTAGACCATGGTAAGTTGCACCAAGACACCCCAAATATAGGATTTTAGGCCAAATCATGCACTTTTGGGGCAAACCAAGTGGTGGGGATGCCAGGGTGAGGCCACACTTGGCACATGGGTGCACCATTGCATGCCCCACACTCCTACCCTTGGAATCTACATGAATAATATGGGGTAGACCATGGTGAGTTGCACCCAGACACCCCAAATATAGGGTTTTATGCCAAATCATGCACTTTTGGGGCAAACCAGGTGGGTGGGGATGCCAGTGTGAGGCCACACTTGGCACATGGGTGCACCATTGCATGCCCCACACTACCCTTGTAATCTACATGAATTATATGGGGTAGACCATGGTGAGTTGCACCCAGACACCCCAAATATAGGGTTTTAGGCCTAAACATGCACTTTTGGGGCAAATCAGGTGGGTGGGGATGCCAGTGTGAGGCCACACTTGGCACATGGGTGAAGCATTGCATGCCCCACACTCCAACCCTTGGAATCTACATGAATAATATGGGGTAGACCATGGTGAGTTGCACACAGACACCCCAAATATAGGGTTTTAGGCCAAATCATGCACTTTTGGGGCAAACCAGGTGGGTGGGGATGCCAGGGTGAGGCCACACTTGGCACATGGGTGCACCATTGCATGCCCCACACTCCTACCCTTGTAATATACATGAATAAAATGGGGTAGACCATGGTGAGTTGCACCCAGACACCCCAAATACAGGGTTTTAGGCCTAAACATGCACTTTTGGGGCAAATCAGGTGGGTGGGGATGCCAGTGTGAGGCCACACTTGGCACATGGGTGCACCATTACATGCCACACACTCCTACCCTTGTAATATACATGAATAATATGGGGTATACCATGGTGAGTTGCACCCAGACACCCCAAATACAGGGTTTTAGGCCTAAACATGCACTTTTGGGGCAAATCAGGTGGGTGGGGATGCCAGTGTGAGGCCACACTTGGCACATGGGTGCACCATTGCATTCCCCACACTGCTACCCTTGGAATCTACATGAATAATATGGGGTAGACCATGGTGAGTTGCACCAAGACACCCCAAATATAGGGTTTTAGGCCAAACCATGCACTTTTGGGGCAAACCAGGTGGGTGGGGATGCCAGGGTGAGGCCACACTTGGCACATGGGTGAACCATTGCATGCCCCACACTCCTACCCTTGGAATATACATGAATAATATGGGGTAGACCATGGTGAGTTGCACCCAGACACCCCAAATATAGGGTTTTAGGCCAAAACATGCACTTTTGGGGCAAACCAGGTGGGTGGGGATGCCAGGGTGAGGCCAAACTTGGCACATGGGTGCACCATTGCATGCCCCACACTCCTACCCTTGGAATCTACATGAATTATATGGGGTAGACCATGGTGAGTTGCACCCAGACACCCCAAATATAGGGTTTTAGGCCAAAACATGCACTTTTGGGGCAAACCAAGTGGGTGGGGATGCCAGTGTGAGGCCACACATGGCACATGGGTGCACCATTGCATGCCCCACACTCCTACCCTTGGAATCTACATGAATAATATGGGGTAGACCATGGTGAGTTGCACCCAGACACCCCAAATATAGGGTTTTAGGCCTAAACATGCACTTTTGGGGCAAACCAGGTGGGTGGGGATGCCAGGGTATGGCCACACTTGGCACATGGGTGCACCATTGCATGCACCACACTTCTACCCTTGGAATCTACATGAATAATATGGGGTAGACCATGGTAAGTTGCACCAAGACACCCCAAATATAGGGTTTTAGGCCAAATCATGCACTTTTGGGGCAAACCAAGTGGGTGGGGATGCCAGGGTGAGGCCACACTTGGCACATGGGTGCACCATTGCATGCCCCACACTCCTACCCTTGGAATCTACATGAATAATATGGGGTAGACCATGGTGAGTTGCACCCAGACACCCCAAATATAGGGTTTTAGGCCAAATCATGCACTTTTGGGGCAAACCAGGTGGGTGGGGATCCCAGTGTGAGGCCACACTTGGCAAATGGGTGCGCCATTGCATGCCCCACACTGCTACCCTTGTAATCTACGTGAATTATATGGGTTAGACCATGGTGAGTTGCACCCAGACACCCCAAATATAGGGTTTTAGGCCTAAACATGCACTTTTGGGGCAAATCAGGTGGGTGGGGATGCCAGTGTGAGGCCACACTTGGCACATGGGTGAAGCATTGCATGCCCCACACTCCAACCCTTGGAATCTACATGAATAATATGGGGTAGACCAGGGTGAGTTGCACACAGACACCCCAAATATAGGGTTTTAGGCCAAATCATGCACTTTTGGGGCAAACCAGGTGGGTGGGGATGCCAGGGTGAGGCCACACTTGGCACATGGGTGCACCATTGCATGCCCCACACTCCTACCCTTGTAATATACATGAATAAAATGGGGTAGACCATGGTGAGTTGCACCCAGACACCCCAAATACAGGGTTTTAGGCCTAAACATGCACTTTTGGGGCAAATCAGGTGGGTGGGGATGCCAGTGTGAGGCCACACTTGGCACATGGGTGCACCATTGCATGCCCCACACTCCTACCCTTGTAATATACATGAATAATATGGGGTATACCATGGTGAGTTGCACCCAGACACCCCAAATACAGGGTTTTAGGCCTAAACATGCACTTTTGGGGCAAACCAGGTGGGTGGGGATGCCAGGGTGAGGCCACACTTGGCACATGGGTGCACCATTGCATGCCCCACACTCCTACCCTTGGAATCTACATGAATAAGATGGGGTAGACCATGGTGAGTTGCACCCAGACACCCCAAATATAGGGTTTTAGGCCAAACATGCACTTTTGGGTCAAACCAGATGGGTGGGGATGCCAGGGTGAGGCCAAACTTGGCACATGGGTGCACCATTGCATGACCCACACTCCTACCCTTGGAATCTACATGAATTATATGGGGTAGACCATGGTGAGTTGCTCCCAGACACCCCAAATATAGGGTTTTAGGCCAAAACATGCACTTTTGGGGCAAACCAAGTGGGTGGGGATGCCAGTGTGAGGCCACACATGGCAATGGGTGCACCATTGCATGCCCCACACTCCTACCCTTGGAATCTACATGAATAATATGGGGTAGACCATGGTGAGTTGCAACCAGACACCCCAAATATAGGGTTTTATGCAAAAACATGCACTTTTGGGACAAACCAAGTGGGTGGGGATGCCAGTGTGAGGCCACACTTGGCACATGGGTGCACCATTGCATGCACCACACTCCTACCCTTGTCACTTACATGAATAATCTGGGGTAGACCATGGTGAGTTGCACCCAGACACCCCAAATACAGGGTTTTAGGCCAAAACATGCACTTTTGGGGCAAACCAAGTGGGTGGGGATGCCAGTGTGAGGCCACACTTGGCACATGGGTGCACCATTGCATGCCCCACACTCCTACCCTTGTCACCTACATGAATAATATGGGGTAGACCATGGTGAGTTGCACCCAGACACCCCAAATACAGGGTTTTAGGCCAAAACATGCACTTTTGGGGCAAACCAAGTGGGTGGGGATGCCAGTGTGAGGCAACACTTGGCACATGTGTGCACCATTGCATGCCCCACACTCATACTCTTGTCACCTACATGAATAATATGGGGTAGACCATGGTGAGTTGCACCCAGACACCCCAAATACAGGGTTTTAGGCCAACACATGCACTTTTGGGGCAAACCAAGTGGGTGGGGATGCCAGGGTGAGGCCACACTTGGCACATGGGTGCACCATTCCATGCCCCACACTCCTAACCTTGTCACCTACATGAATAATATGGGGTAGACCATGGTGAGTTGCACCCAGACACCCCAAATATAGGGTTTTAGGCCAACACATGCACTTTTGGGGCAAACCAAGTGGATGGGGATGCCAGGGTATGGCCACACTTGGCACATGGGTGCACCATTGCATGCCCCACACTTCTACCCTTGGAATCTACATGAATAATATGGGGTAGACCATGGTGAGTTGCACCAAAACACCCCAAATATAGGTTTTTAGGCCAAAACATGCACTTTTGGGGCAAATCAAGTGGGTGGGGATGCCAGTGTGAGGCCACACTTGGCACATGGGTGCACCATTGCATTCCCCACACTCCTAACCTTGTCATCTACATGAATAATATGGGGTAGACCATGGTGAGTTGCACCCAGACACCCCAAATATAGGGTTTTAGGCCAAAACATGCAATTTTGGGGCAAACCAAGTGGGTGGGGATGCCAGTGTGAGGCCACACTTGGCACATGGGTGCACCATTGCATGCCCCACACTCCTACCCTTGTCACCTACATGAATAATATGGGGTAGACCATGGTGAGTTGCACCCACACCCCAAATATAGGGTTTTAGGCCAAAACATGCACTTTTGGGGCAAATCAGGTGGGTGGGGATGCCAGGGTGAGGCCACACTTGGCACATGGGTGCACCATTGCATGCCCCACACTCTACCCTTGGAATGTACATGAATAAAATGGGGTAGACCATGGTGAGTTGCACCCAGACACCCCAAATATAGGGTTTTATGCCAAAACATGCACTTTTGGGACAAACCAAGTGGGTGGGGATGCCAGTGTGAGGCCACACTTGGCACATGGGTGCACCATTTCATGCCCCACACTGCTACCCTTGGAATCTACATGAATAATATGGGGTAGACCATGGTGAGTTTCACCCAGACACCCCAAATATAGGGTTTTAGGCCTAAACATGCACTTTTGGGGAAAACCAGGTGGGTGGGGATGCCAGTGTGAGGCCACACTTGGCACATGGGTGCACCATTGCATGACCCACACTCCAACCTTTGGAATCTACATGAATAATATGGGGTAGACCATGGTGACTTGCACCCAGACACCCCAAATATAGGGTTTTAGGCCTAAACATGCACTTTTGGGGCAAACCAGGTGGTGGGGATGCCAGGGTATGGCCACACTTGGCACATGGGTGCACCATTGCATGCCCCACACTTCTACCCTTGGAATCTACATGAATAATATGGGGTAGACCATGGTAAGTTGCACCAAGACACCCCAAATATAGGATTTTAGGCCAAATCATGCACTTTTGGGGCAAACCAAGTGAGTGGGGATGCCAGGGTGAGGCCACACTTGGCACATGGGTGCACCATTGCATGCCCCACACTCCTACCCTTGGAATCTACATGAATAATATGGGGTAGACCATGGTGAGTTGCACCCAGACACCCCAAATATAGGGTTTTGGCCAAATCATGCACTTTTGGGGCAAACCAGGTGGGTGGGGATGCCAGTGTGAGGCCACACTTGGCACATGGGTGCACCATTGCATGCCCCACACTGCTACCCCTGTAATCTACATGAATTATATGGGGTAGACCATGGTGAGTTGCACCCAGACACCCCAAATATAGGGTTTTAGGCCTAAACATGCACTTTTGGGGAAAATCAGGTGGGTGGGGATGCCAGTGTGAGGCCACACTTGGCACATGGGTGAAGCATTGCATGCCCCACACTCCAACCCTTGGAATCTACATGAATAATATGGGGTAGACCATGGTGAGTTGCACACAGACACCCCAAATATAGGGTTTTAGGCCAAATCATGCACTTTTGGGGCAAACCAGGTGGGTGGGGATGCCAGTGTGAGGCCACACTTGGCACATGGGTGCACCATTGCATGCCCCACACTCCTACCCTTGTCCAGGTGGGTGGGGATGCCAGTGTGAGGCCACACTTGGCACATGGGTGCACCATTGCATGCCCCACACTCCTACCCTTGGAATGTACATGAATAATATGGGGTAGACCATGGTGAGTTGCACCCAGACACCCCAAATATAGGGTTTTATGCCAAAACATGCACTTTTGGGACAAATCAGGTGGGTGGGGATGCCAGTGTGAGGCCACACTTGGCACATGGGTGCACCATTGCATGCCCCACACTCCTACCCTTGTCACTTACATGAATAATCTGGGTGGGGATGCCAGTGTGAGGCCACACTTGGCACATGGGTGCACCATTGCATGCCCCACACTCCTACCCTTGGAATGTACATGAATAAAATGGGGTAGACCATGGTGAGTTGCACCCAGACACCCCAAATATAGGGTTTTATGCCAAAACATGCACTTTTGGGACAAACCAAGTGGGTGGGGATGCCAGTGTGAGGCCACACTTGGCACATGGGTGCACCATTTCATGCCCCACACTGCCCCTTGGAATCTACATGAATAATATGGGGTAGACCATGGTGAGTTTCACCCAGACACCCCAAATATAGGGTTTTAGGCCTAAACATGCACTTTTGGGGAAAACCAGGTGGGTGGGGATGCCAGTGTGAGGCCACACTTGGCACATGGGTGCACCATTGCATGACCCACACTCCAACCTTTGGAATCTACATGAATAATATGGGGTAGACCATGGTGACTTGCACCCAGACACCCCAAATATAGGGTTTTAGGCCTAAACATGCACTTTTGGGGCAAACCAGGTGGGTGGGGATGCCAGGGTATGGCCACACTTGGCACATGGGTGCACCATTGCATGCCCCACACTTCTACCCTTGGAATCTACATGAATAATATGGGGTAGACCATGGTAAGTTGCACCAAGACACCCCAAATATAGGATTTTAGGCCAAATCATGCACTTTTGGGGCAAACCAAGTGAGTGGGGATGCCAGGGTGAGGCCACACTTGGCACATGGGTGCACCATTGCATGCCCCACACTCCTACCCTTGGAATCTACATGAATAATATGGGGTAGACCATGGTGAGTTGCACCCAAACACCCCAAATATAGGGTTTTATGCCAAATCATGCACTTTTGGGGCAAACCAGGTGGGTGGGGATGCCAGTGTGAGGCCACACTTGGCACATGGGTGCACCATTGCATGCCCCACACTGCTACCCCTGTAATCTACATGAATTATATGGGGTAGACCATGGTGAGTTGCACCCAGACACCCCAAATATAGGGTTTTAGGCCTAAACATGCACTTTTGGGGAAAATCAGGTGGGTGGGGATGCCAGTGTGAGGCCACACTTGGCACATGGGTGAAGCATTGCATGCCCCACACTCCAACCCTTGGAATCTACATGAATAATATGGGGTAGACCATGGTGAGTTGCACACAGACACCCCAAATATAGGGTTTTAGGCCAAATCATGCACTTTTGGGGCAAACCAGGTGGGTGGGGATGCCAGGGTGAGGCCACACTTGGCACATGGGTGCACCATTGCATGCCCCACACTCCTACCCTTGTAATATACATGAATAAAATGGGGTAGACCATGGTGAGTTGCACCCAGACACCCCAAATACAGGGTTTTAGGCCTAAACATGCACTTTTGGGGCAAATCAGGTGGGTGGGGATGCCAGTGTGAGGCCACACTTGGCACATGGGTGCACCATTGCACGCCCCACACTGCTACCCTTGGAATCTACATGAATAATATGGGGTAGACCATGGTGAGTTGCACCCAGACACCCCAAATATAGGGTTTTAGGCCAAAACATGCACTTTTGGGGCAAACCAAGTGGGTGGGGATGCCAGTGTGAGGCCACACATGGCACATGGGTGCACCATTGCATGCCCCACACTCCAACCCTTGGAATCTACATGAATAATATGGGGTAGACCATGGTGAGTTGCACCCAGACACCCCAAATATAGGGTTTTATGCCAAAACATGCACTTTTGGGACAAATCAGGTGGGTGGGGATGCCAGTGTGAGGCCACACTTGGCACATGGGTGCACCATTGCATGCCCCACACTCCTACCCTTGTCACTTACATGAATAATCTGGGGTAGACCATGGTGAGTTGCACCCAGACACCCCAAATATAGGGTTTTAGGCCAAAACATGCACTTTTGGGGCAAACCAAGTGGGTGGGGATGCCAGGGTGAGGCCACACTTGGCACATGGGTGCACCATTGCATGCCCCACACTCCTACCCTTGGAATCTACATGAATAATATGGGGTAGACCATGGTGAGTTGCACCCAGACACCCCAAATATAGGGTTTTAGGCCAAAACATGCACTTTTGGGGCAAACCAAGTGGGTGGGGATGCCAGTGTGAGGCCACACTTGGCACATGGGTGCACCATTGCATGCCCCACACTGCTACCCGTGGAATCTACATGAATAATATGGGGTAGACCATGGTGAGTTGCACCAGACACCCCAAATATAGGGTTTTAGGCCTAAACATGCACTTTTGGGGCAAATCAGGTGGGTGGGGATGCCAGTGTGAGGCCACACTTGGCACATGGGTGAACCATTGCATGCCCCACACTCCAACCCTTGGAATCTACATGAATAATATGGGGTAGACCATGGTGAGTTGCACCCAGACACCCCAAATACAGGGTTTTAGGCCTAAACATGCACTTTTGGGGCAAACCAAGTGGGTGGGGATGCCAGGGTGAGGCCACACTTGGCACATGGGTGCACCATTGCATGCCCCACACTCCTACCCTGTAATATACATGAATAAAATGGGGTAGACCATGGTGAGTTGCACCCAGACACCCCAAATACAGGGTTTTAGGCCTAAACATGCACTTTTGGGGCAAATCAGGTGGGTGGGGATGCCAGTGTGAGGCCACACTTGGCACATGGGTGCACCATTGCATGCCCCACACTCCTACCCTTGGAATGTACATGAATAAAATGGGGTAGACCATGGTGAGTTGCACCCAGACACCCCAAATATAGGGTTTTATGCCAAAACATGCACTTTTGGGACAAACCAAGTGGGTGGGGATGCCAGTGTGAGGCCACACTTGGCACATGGGTGCACCATTTCATGCCCCACACTGCTACCCTTGGAATCTACATGAATAATATGGGGTAGACCATGGTGAGTTTCACCCAGACACCCCAAATATAGGGTTTTAGGCCTAAACATGCACTTTTGGGGAAAACCAGGTGGGTGGGGATGCCAGTGTGAGGCCACACTTGGCACATGGGTGCACCATTGCATGACCCACACTCCAACCTTTGGAATCTACATGAATAATATGGGGTAGACCATGGTGACTTGCACCCAGACACCCCAAATATAGGGTTTTAGGCCTAAACATGCACTTTTGGGGCAAACCAGGTGGGTGGGGATGCCAGGGTGGCCACACTTGGCACATGGGTGCACCATTGCATGCCCCACACTTCTACCCTTGGAATCTACATGAATAATATGGGGTAGACCATGGTAAGTTGCACCAAGACACCCCAAATATAGGATTTTAGGCCAAATCATGCACTTTTGGGGCAAACCAAGTGAGTGGGGATGCCAGGGTGAGGCCACACTTGGCACATGGGTGCACCATTGCATGCCCCACACTCCTACCCTTGGAATCTACATGAATAATATGGGGTAGACCATGGTGAGTTGCACCCAGACACCCCAAATATAGGGTTTTATGCCAAATCATGCACTTTTGGGGCAAACCAGGTGGGTGGGGATGCCAGTGTGAGGCCACACTTGGCACATGGGTGCACCATTGCATGCCCCACACCCTTGGAATCTACATGAATTATATGGGGTAGACCATGGTGAGTTGCACCCAGACACCCCAAATATAGGGTTTTAGGCCTAAACATGCACTTTTGGGGAAAATCAGGTGGGTGGGGATGCCAGTGTGAGGCCACACTTGGCACATGGGTGAACATTGCATGCCCCACACTCCAACCCTTGGAATCTACATGAATAATATGGGGTAGACCATGGTGAGTTGCACACAGACACCCCAAATATAGGGTTTTAGGCCAAATCATGCACTTTTGGGGCAAACCAGGTGGGTGGGGATGCCAGGGTGAGGCCACACTTGGCACATGGGTGCACCATTGCATGCCCCACACTCCTACCCTTGTAATATACATGAATAAAATGGGGTAGACCATGGTGAGTTGCACCCAGACACCCCAAATACAGGGTTTTAGGCCTAAACATGCACTTTTGGGGCAAATCAGGTGGGTGGGGATGCCAGTGTGAGGCCACACTTGGCACATGGGTGCACCATTGCACGCCCCACACTGCTACCCTTGGAATCTACATGAATAATATGGGGTAGACCATGGTGAGTTGCACCCAGACACCCCAAATATAGGGTTTTAGGCCAAAACATGCACTTTTGGGGCAAACCAAGTGGGTGGGGATGCCAGTGTGAGGCCACACATGGCACATGGGTGCACCATTGCATGCCCCACACTCCTACCCTTGGAATCTACATGAATAATATGGGGTAGACCATGGTGAGTTGCACCCAGACACCCCAAATATAGGGTTTTATGCCAAAACATGCACTTTTGGGACAAATCAGGTGGGTGGGGATGCCAGTGTGAGGCCACACTTGGCACATGGGTGCACCATTGCATGCCCCACACTCCTACCCTTGTCACTTACATGAATAATCTGGGGTAGACCATGGTGAGTTGCACCCAGACACCCCAAATATAGGGTTTTAGGCCAAAACATGCACTTTTGGGGCAAACCAAGTGGGTGGGGATGCCAGGGTGAGGCCACACTTGGCACATGGGTGCACCATTGCATGCCCCACACTCCTACCCTTGGAATCTACATGAATAATATGGGGTAGACCATGGTGAGTTGCACCCAGACACCCCAAATATAGGGTTTTAGGCCAAATCATGCACTTTTGGGGCAAACCAAGTGGGTGGGGATGCCAGTGTGAGGCCACACTTGGCACATGGGTGCACCATTGCATGCACCACACTGCTACCCGTGGAATCTACATGAATAATATGGGGTAGACCATGGTGAGTTGCACCCAGACACCCCAAATATAGGGTTTTAGGCCTAAACATGTACTTTTGGGGCAAATCAGGTGGGTGGGGATGCTAGTGTGAGGCCACACTTGGCACATGGGTGAACCATTGCATGCCCCACACTCCAACCCTTGGAATCTACATGAATAATATGGGGTAGACCATGGTGAGTTGCACCCAGACACCCCAAATACAGGGTTTTAGGCCTAAACATGCACTTTTGGGGCAAACCAAGTGGGTGGGGATGCCAGGGTGAGGCCACACTTGGCACATGGGTGCACCATTGCATGCCCCACACTCCTACCCTTGTAATATACATGAATAAAATGGGGTAGACCATGGTGAGTTGCACCCAGACACCCCAAATACAGGGTTTTAGGCCTAAACATGCACTTTTGGGGCAAATCAGGTGGGTGGGGATGCCAGTGTGAGGCCACATTTGGCACATGGGTGCACCATTTCATGCCCCACACTCCTACCCTTGGAATGTACATGAACAAAATGGGGTAGACCATGGTGAGTTGCACCCAGACACCCCAAATATAGGGTTTTATGCCAAAACATGCACTTTTGGGACAAACCAAGTGGGTGGGGATGCCAGTGTGAGGCCACACTTGGCACATGGGTGCACCATTTCATGCCCCACACTGCTACCCTTGGAATCTACATGAATAATATGGGGTAGACCATGGTGAGTTGCACCCAGACACCCCAAATATAGGGTTTTAGGCCTAAACATGCACTTTTGGGGAAAACCAGGTGGGTGGGGATGCCAGTGTGAGGCCACACTTGGCACATGGGTGCACCATTGCATGACCCACACTCCAACCTTTGGAATCTACATGAATAATATGGGGTAGACCATGGTGACTTGCACCCAGACACCCCAAATATAGGGTTTTAGGCCTAAACATGCACTTTTGGGGCAAACCAGGTGGGTGGGGATGCCAGGGTATGGCCACACTTGGCACATGGGTGCACCATTGCATGCCCCACACTTCTACCCTTGGAATCTACATGAATAATATGGGGTAGACCATGGTAAGTTGCACCAAGACACCCCAAATATAGGATTTTAGGCCAAATCATGCACTTTTGGGGCAAACCAAGTGAGTGGGGATGCCAGGGTGAGGCCACACTTGGCACATGGGTGCACCATTGCATGCCCCACACTCCTACCCTTGGAATCTACATGAATAATATGGGGTAGACCATGGTGAGTTGCACCCAGACACCCCAAATATAGGGTTTTAGGCCAAATCATGCACTTTTGGGGCAAACCAGGTGGGTGGGGATGCCAGTGTGAGGCCACACTTGGCACATGGGTGCACCATTGCATGCCCCACACTGCTACCCTTGTAATCTACATGAATTATATGGGGTAGACCATGGTGAGTTGCACCCAGACACCCCAAATATAGGGTTTTAGGCCTAAACATGCACTTTTGGGGAAAATCAGGTGGGTGGGGATGCCAGTGTGAGGCCACACTTGGCACATGGGTGAAGCATTGCATGCCCCACACTCCAACCCTTGGAATCTACATGAATAATATGGGGTAGACCATGGTGAGTTGCACACAGACACCCCAAATATAGGGTTTTAGGCCAAATCATGCACTTTTGGGGCAAACCAGGTGGGTGGGGATGCCAGGGTGAGGCCACACTTGGCACATGGGTGCACCATTGCATGCCCCACACTCCTACCCTTGTAATATACATGAATAAAATGGGGTAGACCATGGTGAGTTGCACCCAGACACCCCAAATACAGGGTTTTAGGCCTAAACATGCACTTTTGGGGCAAATCAGGTGGGTGGGGATGCCAGTGTGAGGCCACACTTGGCACATGGGTGCACCATTACATGCCACACACTCCTACCCTTGTAATATACATGAATAATATGGGGTATACCATGGTGAGTTGCACCCAGACACCCCAAATACAGGGTTTTAGGCCTAAACATGCACTTTTGGGGCAAATCAGGTGGGTGGGGATGCCAGTGTGAGGCCACACTTGGCACATGGGTGCACCATTGCATTCCCCACACTGCTACCCTTGGAATCTACATGAATAATATGGGGTAGACCATGGTGAGTTGCACCAAGACACCCCAAATATAGGGTTTTAGGCCAAAACATGCACTTTTGGGGCAAACCAGGTGGGTGGGGATGCCAGGGTGAGGCCACACTTGGCACATGGGTGAACCATTGCATGCCCCACACTCCTACCCTTGGAATCTACATGAATAATATGGGGTAGACCATGGTGAGTTGCACCCAGACACCCCAAATATAGGGTTTTAGGCCAAAACATGCACTTTTGGGGCAAACCAGGTGGGTGGGGATGCCAGGGTGAGGCCAAACTTGGCACATGGGTGCACCATTGCATGCCCCACACTCCTACCCTTGGAATCTACATGAATTATATGGGGTAGACCATGGTGAGTTGCACCCAGACACCCCAAATATAGGGTTTTAGGCCAAAACATGCACTTTTGGGGCAAACCAAGTGGGTGGGGATGCCAGTGTGAGGCCACACATGGCAATGGGTGCACCATTGCATGCCCCACACTCCTACCCTTGGAATCTACATGAATAATATGGGGTAGACCATGGTGAGTTGCACCCAGACACCCCAAATATAGGGTTTTATGCCAAAACATGCACTTTTGGGACAAACCAAGTGGGTGGGGATGCCAGTGTGAGGCCACACTTGGCACATGGGTGCACCATTGCATGCCCCACACTCCTACCCTTGTCACTTACATGAATAATCTGGGGTAGACCATGGTGAGTTGCACCCAGACACCCCAAATACAGGGTTTTAGGCCAAAATATGCACTTTTGGGGCAAACCAAGTGGGTGGGGATGCCAGGGTGAGGCCACACTTGGCACATGGGTGGACCATTGCATGCCCCACACTACTACCCTTGTCACCTACATGAATAATATGGGGTAGACCATGGTGAGTTGCACCCAGACACCCCAAATACAGGGTTTTAGGCCAAAACATGCACTTTTGGGGCAAACCAAGTGGGTGGGGATGCCAGTGTGAGGCAACACTTGGCACATGGGTGCACCATTGCATGCCCCACACTCATACTCTTGTCACCTACATGAATAATATGGGGTAGACCATGGTGAGTTGCACCCAGACACCCCAAATACAGGGTTTTAGGCCAACACATGCACTTTTGGGGCAAACCAAGTGGGTGGGGATGCCAGGGTGAGGCCACACTTGGCACATGGGTGCACCATTCCGTGCCCCACACTCCTAACCTTGTCACCTACATGAATAATATGGGGTATACCATGGTGAGTTGCACCCAGACACCCCAAATATAGGGTTTTAGGCCAACACATGCACTTTTGGGGCAAACCAAGTGGATGGGGATGCCAGGGTGAGGCCACACTTGGCACATGGGTGCACCATTGCATGCCCCACACTTCTACCCTTGGAATCTACATGAATAATATGGGGTAGACCATGGTGAGTTGCACCAAGACACCCCAAATATAGGGTTTTAGGCCAAAACATGCACTTTTGGGGCAAACCAAGTGGGTGGGGATGCCAGTGTGAGGCCACACTTGGCACATGGGTGCACCATTGCATGCCCCACACTCCTACCCTTGGAATCTACATGAATAATATGGGGTAGACCATGGTGAGTTGCACCCAGACACCCCAAATATAGGGTTTTAGGCCAAATCATGCACTTTTGGGGCAAACCAGGTGGGTGGGGATGCCAGTGTGAGGCCACACTTGGCACATGGGTGCACCATTGCATGCCCCACACTCCTACCCTTGGAATCTACATGAATAATATGGGGTAGACCATGGTGAGTTGCACCCAGACACCCCAAATATAGGGTTTTAGGCCTAAACATGCACTTTTGGGGCAAATCAGGTGGGTGGGGATGCCAGTGTGAGGCCACACTTGGCACATGGGTGAACCATTGCATGCCCCACACTCCAACCCTTGGAATATACATGAATAATATGGGGTAGACCATGGTGAGTTGCACCCAGACACCCCAAATACAGGGTTTTAGGCCTAAACATGCACTTTTGGGGCAAACCAAGTGGGTGGGGATGCCAGGGTGAGGCCACACTTGGCACATGGGTGCACCATTGCATGCCCCACACTCCTACCCTTGTAATATACATGAATAAAATGGGGTAGACCATGGTGAGTTGCACCCAGACACCCCAAATACAGGGTTTTAGGCCTAAACATGCACTTTTGGGGCAAATCAGGTGGGTGGGGATGCCAGGGTGAGGCCACACTTGGCACATGGGTGCACCATTGCATGCCCCACACTGCCTTGGAATCTACATGAATAATATGGGGTAGACCATGGTGAGTTGCACCCAGACACCCCAAATATAGGGTTTTAGGCCAAAACATGCACTTTTGGGGCAAACCAAGTGGGTGGGGATGCCAGTGTGAGGCCACACATGGCACATGGGTGCACCATTGCATGCCCCACACTCCAACCCTTGGAATCTACATGAATAATATGGGGTAGACCATGGTGAGTTGCACCCAGACACCCCAAATATAGGGTTTTATGCCAAAACATGCACTTTTGGGACAAATCAGGTGGGTGGGGATGCCAGTGTGAGGCCACACTTGGCACATGGGTGCACCATTGCATGCCCCACACTCCTACCCTTGTCACTTACATGAATAATCTGGGGTAGACCATGGTGAGTTGCACCCAGACACCCCAAATACAGGGTTTTAGGCCAAAACATGCACTTTTGGGGCAAACCAAGTGGGTGGGGATGCCAGGGTGAGGCCACACTTGGCACATGGGTGCACCATTGCATGCCCCACACTCCTAACCTTGGAATCTACATGAATAATATGGGGTAGACCATGGTGAGTTGCACCCAGACACCCCAAATATAGGGTTTTAGGCCAAATCATGCACTTTTGGGGCAAACCAAGTGGGTGGGGATGCCAGTGTGAGGCCACACTTGGCACATGGGTGCACCATTGCATGCCCCACACTGCTACCCTTGGAATCTACATGAATAATATGGGGTAGACCATGGTGAGTTGCACCGAGACACCCCAAATATAGGGTTTTAGGCCTAAACATGCACTTTTGGGGCAAATCAGGTGGGTGGGGATGCTAGTGTGAGGCCACACTTGGCACATGGGTGAACCATTGCATGCCCCACACTCCAACCCTTGGAATCTACATGAATAATATGGGGTAGACCATGGTGAGTTGCACCCAGACACCCCAAATACAGGGTTTTAGGCCTAAACATGCACTTTTGGGGCAAACCAAGTGGGTGGGGATGCCAGGGTGAGGCCACACTTGGCACATGGGTGCACCATTGCATGCCCCACACTCCTACCCTGTAATATACATGAATATAATGGGGTAGACCATGGTGAGTTGCACCCAGACACTCCAAATACAGGGTTTTAGGCCTAAACATGCACTTTTGGGGCAAATCAGGTGGGTGGGGATGCCAGTGTGAGGCCACATTTGGCACATGGGTGCACCATTGCATGCCCCACACTGCTACCCTTGGAATCTACATGAATAATATGGGATAGACCATGGTGAGTTGCACCAAGACACCCCAAATATAGGGTTTTAGGCCAAAACATGCACTTTTGGGGCAAACCAGGTGGGTGGGGATGCCAGGGTGAGGCCACACTTGGCACATGGGTGCACCATTGCATGGCCCACACTGCTACCCTTGGAATCTACATGAATAATATGGGGTAGACCATGGTGAGTTGCACCCAGACACCCCAAATATAGGGTTTTAGGCCAAAACATGCACTTTTGGGGCAAACCAGGTGGGTGGGGATGCCAGGGTGAGGCCAAACTTGGCACATGGGTGCACCATTGCATGCCCCACACTCCTACCCTTGGAATCTACATGAATTATATGGGGTAGACCATGGTGAGTTGCACCCAGACACCCCAAATATAGGGTTTTAGGCCAAAACATGCACTTTTGGGGCAAACCAAGTGGGTGGGGATGCCAGGGTGAGGCCACACTTGGCACATGGGTGCACCATTACATGCCCCACACTGCTAACCTTGTAATATACATGAATAATATGGGGTAGACCATGGTGAGTTGCACCCAGACACCCCAAATACAGGGTTTTAGGCCTAAACATGCACTTTTGGGGCAAACCAGGTGGGTGGGGATGCCAGTGTGAGGCCACACTTGGCACATGGGTGCACCATTGCATGCCCCACACTGCTACCCTTGGAATCTACATGAATAATATGGGGTAGACCATGGTGAGTTGCACCAAGACACCCCAAATATAGGGTTTTAGGCCAAATCATGCACTTTTGGGGCAAACCAAGTGGGTGGGGATGCCAGGGTGATGCCACACTTGGCACATGGGTGCACCATTGCATGGCCCACACTGCTACCCTTGGAATCTACATGAATAATATGGGGTAGACCATGGTGAGTTGCACCCAGACACCCCAAACATAGGGTTTTAGGCCAAAACATGCACTTTTGGGGCAAACCAGGTGGGTGGGGATGCCAGTGTGAGGCCACACTTGGCACATGGGTGCACCATTGCATGCCCCACACTCCTACCCTTGTCACTTACATGAATAATCTGGGGTAGACCATGGTGAGTTGCACCCAGACACCCCAAATACAGGGTTTTAGGCCAAAACATGCACTTTTGGGGCAAACCAAGTGGGTGGGGATGCCAGGGTGAGGCCACACTTGGCACATGGGTGCACCATTGCATGCCCCACACTCCTACCCTTGGAATCTACATGAATAATATGGGGTAGACCATGGTGAGTTGCACCCAGACACCCCAAATATAGGGTTTTAGGCCAAATCATGCACTTTTGGGGCAAACCAAGTGGGTGGGGATGCCAGTGTGAGGCCACACTTGGCACATGGGTGCACCATTGCATGCCCCACACTGCTACCCGTGGAATCTACATGAATAATATGGGGTAGACCATGGTGAGTTGCACCGAGACACCCCAAATATAGGGTTTTAGGCCTAAACATGCACTTTTGGGGCAAATCAGGTGGGTGGGGATGCCAGTGTGAGGCCACACTTGGCACATGGGTGAACCATTGCATGCCCCACACTCCAACCCTTGGAATATACATGAATAATATGGGGTAGACCATGGTGAGTTGCACCCAGACACCCCAAATACAGGGTTTTAGGCCTAAACATGCACTTTTGGGGCAAACCAAGTGGGTGGGGATGCCAGGGTGAGGCCACACTTGGCACATGGGTGCACCATTGCATGCCCCACACCTACCCTGTAATATACATGAATAAAATGGGGTAGACCATGGTGAGTTGCACCCAGACACCCCAAATACAGGGTTTTAGGCCTAAACATGCACTTTTGGGGCAAATCAGGTGGGTGGGGATGCCAGTGTGAGGCCACATTTGGCACATGGGTGCACCATTGCATGCCCCACACTGCTACCCTTGGAATCTACATGAATAATATGGGATAGACCATGGTGAGTTGCACCAAGACACCCCAAATATAGGGTTTTAGGCCAAAACATGCACTTTTGGGGCAAACCAGGTGGGTGGGGATGCCAGGGTGAGGCCACACTTGGCACATGGGTTCACCATTGCATGGCCCACACTGCTACCCTTGGAATCTACATGAATAATATGGGGTAGACCATGGTGAGTTGCACCCAGACACCCCAAATATAGGGTTTTAGGCCAAAACATGCACTTTTGGGGCAAACCAGGTGGGTGGGGATGCCAGGGTGAGGCCAAACTTGGCACATGGGTGCACCATTGCATGCCCCACACTCCTACCCTTGGAATCTACATGAATTATATGGGGTAGACCATGGTGAGTTGCACCCAGACACCCCAAATATAGGGTTTTAGGCCAAAACATGCACTTTTGGGGCAAACCAAGTGGGTGGGGATGCCAGTGTGAGGCCACACATGGCACATGGGTGCACCATTGCATGCCCCACACTCCTACCCTTGGAATCTACATGAATAATATGGGGTAGACCATGGTGAGTTGCACCCAGACACCCCAAATATAGGGTTTTATGCCAAAACATGCACTTTTGGGACAAATCAGGTGGGTGGGGATGCCAGTGTGAGGCCACACTTGGCACATGGGTGCACCATTGCATGCCCCACACTCCTACCCTTGTCACTTACATGAATAATCTGGGGTAGACCATGGTGAGTTGCACCCAGACACCCCAAATATAGGGTTTTAGGCCAAAACATGCACTTTTGGGGCAAACCAAGTGGGTGGGGATGCCAGTGTGAGGCCACACTTGGCACATGGGTGCACCATTGCATGCCCCACACTTCTACCCTTGGAATCTACATGAATTATATGGGGTAGACCATGGTGAGTTGCACCCAGACACCCCAAATACAGGGTTTTAGGCCAACACATGCACTTTTGGGGCAAACCAAGTGGGTGGGGATGCCAGGGTGAGGCCACACTTGGCACATGGGTGCACCATTCCATGCCCCACACTCCTAACCTTGTCACCTACATGAATAATATGGGGTAGACCATGGTGAGTTGCACCCAGACACCCCAAATATAGGGTTTTAGGCCAACACATGCACTTTTGGGGCAAACCAAGTGGATGGGGATGCCAGGGTATGGCCACACTTGGCACATGGGTGCACCATTGCATGCCCCACACTGCTACCCTTGGAATCTACATGAATAATATGGGGTAGACCATGGTGAGTTGCACCAAGACACCCCAAATATAGGGTTTTAGGCCAAAACATGCACTTTTGGGGCAAACCAAGTGGGTGGGGATGCCAGGGTGAGGCCACACTTGGCACATGGGTGCACCATTACATGCCCCACACTGCTAACCTTGTAATATACATGAATAATATGGGGTAGACCATGGTGAGTTGCACCCAGACACCCCAAATACAGGGTTTTAGGCCTAAACATGCACTTTTGGGGCAAACCAGGTGGGTGGGGATGCCAGGGTGAGGCCACACTTGGCACATGGGTGCACCATTGCATGCCCCACACTGCTACCCTTGGAATCTACATGAATAATATGGGGTAGACCATGGTGAATTGCACCAAGACACCCCAAATATAGGGTTTTAGACCAAATCATGCACTTTTGGGGCAAACCAAGTGGGTGGGGATGCCAGGGTGATGCCACACTTGGCACATGGGTGCACCATTGCATGGCCCACACTGCTACCCTTGGAATCTACATGAATAATATGGGGTAGACCATGGTGAGTTGCACCCAGACACCCCAAATATAGGGTTTTAGGCCAAAACATGCACTTTTGGGGCAAACCAGGTGGGTGGGGATGCCAGGGTGAGGCCACACTTGGCACATGGGTGCACCATTGCATGCCCCACACTGCTACCCTTGGAATCTACATGAATTATATGGGGTAGACCATGGTGAGTTGCACCCAGACACCCCAAATATAGGGTTTTAGGCCAAAACATGCACTTTTGGGGCAAACCAAGTGGGTGGGGATGCCAGTGTGAGGCCACACATGGCACATGGGTGCAACATTGCATGCCCCACACTCCTACCCTTGGAATCTACATGAATAATATGGGGTAGACCATGGTGAGTTGCACCCAGACACCCCAAATATAGGGTTTTATGCCAAAACATGCACTTTTGGGACAAATCGGGTGGGTGGGGATGCCAGTGTGAGGCCACACTTAGCACATGGGTGCACCATTGCATGCCCCACACTCCTACTGATACGTCCAATTTGCATCACTATTTTATATCATAATTTGCTGTTATTCATTGATATATTTAATATTGGGACACAATACTTACGTTATTTCATCTATTTTGCATGTTTCATCATTATTGGAGGATCAAGCACCGGAGCCAGGATTCTGCTGGAAAAAGCACCGTCAGAACGCAATATTTCGGAAGATCAACCGTGGAAGGAAATTACACGTAAATTCCTATTTTTCCAGATGACGAAGGAAGCCAGAAGGGGGAGGTGGACCCAAGGTGGGCCCAGACAACAGGGGCAGCGGCCCATGGGCCGCGCCACCATGTTGTGTGGGGGCCCCACAGCCCCTCTCGCCTCCTTTTCTTCGCGTACTCCTTCGTCCCGAAAACCTAAGACACAGAGGGTACCTCACGAAGAGTTACACGCTCTGCGGGGCGGAGAACACCAGAGAGAAAGAGCTCTCCGGCGGGAGGAATCCGCCGGGGAAATTCCCTCCCGGAGGGGGAAATCGACGCCATCGCCATCGTCATCGAGCTGGACATCATCTCCATCGTCATCATCATCATCTCCACCATCTACACCGCCATCATCACCGCTGCACCTCGTCACCGCTGTAACGATTTGGGTTGGATCTTGATTGTTTGATAGGGGAAACTCTCCCGGTGTTGATCTCTACTTGTTATTGATGCTATTGAGTGAAACCATAGAACCAAGGTTTATGTTCAGATTGTTATTCATCATCATATCACCTCTGATTGTATTCCATATGATGTCTCGTGAGTAGTTCGTTTAGTTCTTGAGGACATGGGTGAAGTCTAAATGTTAGTAGTGAACTATGGTTGAGTAATATTCAATGTTATGATATTTAAGTTGTGGTGTCATTCTTCTAGTGGTGTCGTGTGAACGTCGACTACACGATACTTCACCATTTATGGGCCTAGGGAGTGCATCTTGTATTCGGTTGCTAATTGCGGGGTTGCCGGAGTGACAGAAACCTAAGCCCCTGTTAGTATATCGATGCAAGAGGGATCGCAGGATCTCAGAGTTTAAGGTTGTGGTTAGATTTATCTTAATTACTCTCTTGTAGTTGCGGATGCTTTCAAGGGGTATAATCACAAGTATGTATTAGTCCTAGGAAGGGCGGTGCATTAGCATAGGTTCACCCACACAACACTTATCAAAACAATGAAGATTAATTAGCTGTATGAAGCGAAAGCACTAGACTAAAATCCCCGTGTGTCCTCAAGAACGTTTGGTCATTATAAGTAAACAAACCGGCTTGTCCTTTGTGCTAAAAAGGATTGGGCCACTCGCAATTATTTCTCTCGCATTTTATTTACTCGTACTTTATTCATCTGTTACATCTAAACCCCTTGAATACTTGTCTGTGAGCATTTACAGTGAATCCTTCATCGAAACTACTTGTCAACACCTTCTGCTCCTCGTTGGGTTCGACACTCTTACTTATCGAAGAAACTACGATACACCCCCTATACTTGTGGGTCATCAAGACTATTTTCTGGCGCCGTTGCCGGGAGTGAAGCGCTATTGGTAAGTGGAATTGGTAAGGAAAACCTTTACTGTTTGTGCTGATTTTATTTCTGCCTGCTGCTATAAGTCATTATGGAGAGATCTTCTCTTCAATTTCTGTTTGGGAAATCTACTACTACTGCAACGGTAGTGGATGAGGCGCCAGGTGAGGAAGTGATACCATATAAAATACCTATGAAAATTATTGAACGTGTTATGGATAACCGCTATGAAGGGGATGGAACTGTTCATCCTGGTGATCATTTACTGTTTTTGCATGAATTATGCGGGTTATTCAAATGTGCAGGTATTGCTATGAATGAAGTTAGAAAGAAACTATTCACTATATCGCTGTCTGGTAAAGCGGCGCATTGGTATAAATTGCTGAAGAATGGTGATTCTATTGATTGGGAGGACATTGTGCCTTTATTTTATTCTAAATTTTATCCTCCAAGTGAAATTCACAAAGATCGGAACCGCATATATAATTTGTGGCCTCATGATGGAGAAAGTATTGCCCAAGCTTGGGGAGATCGAAGTCTTTAATGCTCAAATGCCCCATTCATGAGCTTCCTGGTAATGTTATTATTGATAATTTCTATGCAAGACTTTCTTTTCAAGACAAGACCTTGCTGGATACTTCTTGTTCTGGATCATTTACACGCAACAAAGAAGAGGTTAAAAGGGAACTTCTTGATCGGATCCAAGAAAATACTAAAGGATGGGAGAACGACAAGGATAGAGAATCAGGTATAATTTATGATTATAAATGCATTGAAGCTTTTATGGATACTGATAAATTTCGTAATATGAGTGCTACATATGGTCTTGATTCCCAAGTTGTTGCAAATCTTTACAAAGCTTTTGCCTCTCATTATGAATTGCCTAAGAATAATTTTGACAAGTATCATGAACCGTATAAAGATAAAATTGATTCATCTATTAATAAATGTGTTGTAGTTGAAACTGCTGATCGTGTTATTCCTGAAGCTTATATTGAAAAAACTCCTTTTCCTGCTAAAATGAAAGAGTACTCTGTTATATCTAGTGCGGTTAATAAAAGTGAAAAGAAACCCATAGAACCTGAAGAACAAATTAAGGTTGAACCTGCTGTTGCAATAATTAAAGATCTTGTGACTGAAAATGTAGAGGATGGTCATATTATTTTCTGTGAAGATGCTTCTAATATTGTTTCACATCCTAATAAACCCAAACAAGTTAGTGTTCCTATGCTATCTGTTAGAATTGGTGATCATTGCTATTATGGTTTATGTGATATTGGTGCAAGCGTTAGTGCTATTCCTTATGAACTTTACACGGAGATTATGCATGAAATTGGTTCTTGTGAACTTGAAGACATTGATGTGGTTATTCAGCTGGCTAATAGGGAAACTATTTCTCCAATTGGTATTGTTCGAGATGTGGAAGTTCTATGTGGTAGGATTAAATATCCTGCTGACTTTTTGGTACTTGGTTCTGCTGCTAGTGATTATTGTCCTATCATTTTTGGTAGACCTTTTCTAAATACTTGTGGAGCTATTATAGATTGCAAGAAAGAGAAAATTTTGAATAAATTTGCTGGTGAACCTTATGAATTTAACTTTTCTAAATTTACCAAAACTCCTTATAAAGCTGACTTGCCTAGTAATGATTTTAAAATGGAGCAGTGTGCATCTATTGTTCTTGTTCCTAATAATCCTTTGCAGCAACATTTGGAGAATAGCGAGAGTGAAGTTTTTAGGAAAGAAAGAGATGAGCTTGAGGAAATTTTTCTTCGCCAACCTATTCTCAAGCATGATTTACCGGTGGAAGATTTGGGTACAACACCGCCACCAAAGGAAGATCCTGTTTTTGATTTAAAGCCTTTACCTGATAATCTTAAATATGCTCATATTGATGATAAGAAAATATATCCTGTTATTATTAGTTCTAAGCTTTCAGAGATTGAGGAAGAAAGGTTATTGGAAATATTGAAGAAACACCGAGGAGCTATTGGCTACACTCTTGATGATTTGAAAGGGATTTCTCCTTCTATTTGCCAACATGCTATCAATATGGAAGATGATGCAAAGCCTGTTGTTGAACATCAACGTCGTCTAATTCCGAAGATGAAGGAGGTGGTAAGGAATGAGGTATTAAAACTTCTTGAAGCTGGTATTATATATCCTATTGCTGATAGTAGATGGGTTAGTCCTGTGCATTGTGTTCCTAAGAAAGGAGGAATGACTGTTGTGCCTAATGATAATGATGAGCTCATCCCTCAAAGAGTAGTGGTAGGGTATAGAATGTGCATTGATTTTCGAAAAGTTAATAAAGTTACTAAGAAAGATCATTACCCTTTACCATTTATTGATCAAATGCTAGAAAGGTTATCTAAAAATACTCACTTTTGCTTTCTTGATGGTTATTCTGGGTTTTCACAAATTGCTGTTAAAGCTAAAGATCAAGAGAAAACCACTTTCACTTGTCCTTATGGAACTTATGCTTATAGGCGTATGCCTTTTGGTTTATGTAATGCTCCTGCTACTTTTCAAAGATGCATGTCTGCTATTTTTCATGGTTTTTGCGAGAGTATTGTAGAGGTGTTCATGGATGATTTTTCTGTCTATGGGAATTCTTTTGATCATTGCTTGCGAAACCTCGATAAAGTTTTGCAGAGATGTGAAGAAACTAACCTTGTTCTTAATTGGGAGAAATGCCACTTTATGGTTAATGAAGGAATTGTATTGGGACATAAAATTTCCGAGAGAGGTATTGAAGTTGATAGAGCTAAAGTTGAAGCAATTGAGAAGATGCCCTATCCGAGGGATGTTAAAGGTATTCGTAGTGTTCTTGGTCATGCTGGGTTTTATAGGAGATTTATTAAAGATTTCGCTAAAATTTCAAAGCCTCTTACTAATCTTCTTCAAAAAGATGTACCTTTTGTTTTTGATGATGATTGTAAGGAAGCTTTTGAAACTCTAAAGAAAGCCTTAACAACTGCTCCTGTAGTTGAACCTCCTGATTGGAATTTGCCTTTTGAAATTATGTGTGATCCTAGTGATTTTGCTGTAGGCGCTGTTCTTGGACAGCGAGTAGATAAAAAATTAAATGTTATTCATTATGCTAGTAAGACTCTTGATGCTGCTCAAAGAAATTATGCTACAACTGAAAAGGAATTGTTAGCTGTAGTCTTTGATTGTGACAAGTTTAGACCCTATATTGTTGATTCAAAAGTCACGATTCATACTGATCATGCTGCAATTAGATACCTTATGACAAAGAAAGATGCTAAGCCAAGGCTTATTAGATGGGTACTTCTTTTGCAAGAATTTGATTTACATATTATAGATAGGAAAGGTGCTGATAATCCTGTTGCTGATAATTTGTCTAGATTGGAAAATATTGCTTATGATCCTGTTCCTGTTAATGATAGTTTTCCAAATGAACAATTGGCTGTAATAAAGGTGAGCTCGCGAGAGAGCCCTTGGTATGCAGATTATGCTAATTTTATTGTTTCGAAGTATTTGCCTCCAACCTTTTCAGCTCAGCAAAGGAGGAAATTCTTTTATGATTTGAGGCATTATTTTTGGGATGACCCACACTTATATAAAGAAGGAGTGGACGGTATTATGCGAAGATGTGTTCCTGAATATGAACAACATGAGATATTGAGTAAATGTCATGGTAGTGTTTATGGAGGACATCACGCTGGAGATAGAACCGCACAAAAGGTTCTACAATCAGGTTTTTATTGGCCAACACTTTTCAAAGATGCAAGGAAGTTTATCTTATCTTGTGATGAATGTCAAAGAGTTGGTAATATCTCTAGACGCAATGAAATGCCTATGAATTATACTCTTGTTATTGAACCATTCGATTGTTGGGGATTCGACTTCATGGGTCCTTTCCCTTCTTCAGAAGGTAACACTCATATACTTGTCGCTGTTGATTATGTTACTAAATGGGTAGAAGCTATACCTACAAAAAGTGCTGATGGTGAGACTTCTTTAAAAATGCTTTTAGATATTATTTTTCCTAGGTTTGGAGTACCTAGATATATTATGACTGATGGAGGTTCTCATTTTATTCATGGAGGTTTTAGAAAAACTCTTGCTAAGTATGGTATTAATCATAGAATTGCTTCCGCTTATCACCCTCAAACTAGTGGTCAAGTAGAATTATCAAATAGAGAGATTAAATCTATTTTGGGAAAGACCGTTAATAAATCTAGAAAGAATTGGGCTAGTAAATTGAAGGAAGCACTATGGGCTTATAGAACTGCTTATAAAAATCCTATGGGAATGTCACCTTATAAAATGGTTTATGGAAAAGCTTGTCATTTACCTCTAGAACTAGAGCACAAAGCTTATTGGGCTGTTAGAGAACTAAATAAAGATCCGAAACTAGCCGGTAATAAGAGGTTGCTGCAATTAAGTTCTCTAGATGAATGGAGAAGTGAAGCTTATGAAAATGCTAAACTCTTTAAAGAAAAAGTTAAGAAGTGGCATGATAGAAGAATTATTAAAAGAGAGTTTAATATTGGGGATAAAGTCCTATTGTATCGGTCTCGTCTCAGATTCTTTGCAGGGAAATTACTCTCAAAATGGGAAGGACCATATGTTATTGAGGAGGTATACCATTCAGGAGCAAAAAAAATTAGCTCTTTGGAAGGTAACGCCACACAAGTAGTGAATGGACAAAGATTCAAGCATTATATCTCGGGTGATTCTTATAATGTTGATGTTGATATTATTCAAGTGGAAACACCGGAGGCTTTCATTAAAGGGCAAATTGACAGTCCACCAGAACTCGACTTTGAATAGGTAACATTGATGACCCACAAGTATAGGGGGTGTATCGTAGTACTTTCGATAAATAAGAGTGTCGAACCCAACGAGGAGCAGAAGGTGTTGACAAGCAGTTTCGATGAAGGATTCACTGTAAATGCTCACAGACAAGTATTCAGGGGGTTTTGATATTGCAGATAAATAAAGTACAAGTAAATAAAATGCGAGAGAAATAATTGCAGCGAAATCCTTTTTAGCACAAAGGACAAGCCGGTTTGTTTACTTATAATGACCAAGCGTTCTTGAGGACACACGGGGATTTTAGTCTAGTGCTTTCGCTTCATGTAGCTAAATAATCTTCATTGTTTTGATAAGTGTTGTGTGGGTGAACCTATGCTAATGCACCGCCCTTCCTAGGACTAATACATACTTGTGATTATACCCCTTGCAAGCATCCGCAACTACAAGAAAGTAATTAAGATAAATCTAACCACAGCCTTAAACTCTGAGATCCTGCGATCCCTCCTGCATCGATATACTAACGGGGGCTTAGGTTTCTGTCACTCCGGCAACCCCGCAATTAGCAACCGAATACAAGATGCACTCCCCTAGGCCCATAAATGGTGAAGTGTCGTGTAGTCGACGTTCACACGACACCACTAGAAGAATGACACCACAACTTAAATATCATAACATTGAATATTACTCAACCATAATTCACTACTAGCATTTAGACTTCACCCATGTCCTCAAGAACTAAACGAACTACTCACGAGACATCATATGGAATACAATCAGAGGTGATATGATGATGAATAACAATCTGAACATAAACCTTGGTTCAATGGTTTCACTCAATAGCATCTACAACAAGTATAGAATCACACCGGGAGAGTTTCCCCTATCGAACAATCAAGATCAAACCCAATTTGTTACAGCGGTGACGAGGTGCAGCGGTGGTGATGGCGGTGTAGATGGTGGAGATGATGATGATGATGATGGAGATGATGTCCAGCTCGATGACGATGGTGATGGCGTCGATTTCCCCCTCCGGGAGGGAATTTCCCCGGCGGATTCCTGCCCGCCGGAGAGCTCTTTCTCTCTGGTGTTCTCCGCCCCGCAGAGGCGGCTGTAACCCTTCGAGGTCCTCTCGTGGCTTAGGTTTTCGGGACGAAGGAGTACGCGAAGAAAAGGAGGCGAAAGGGGCTGGGGCCCCGAGCATAGGGTGGCGCGGCCAGGCCATGGGCCGCGCCGCCCTATGGTCTGGGCCCACAGTGGCTCCTCTCTTCTTCCCCTTCTGGCTCCCTCCGTCATCGGAAAAATAGGAATTTACGTGAAATTCCCTTCCACAGTTGATCTTCCGAAATATTGCGTTCTGACGGTGCTTTTTCCAGCAGAATCCTGGCTCCGGTGCTTGATCCTCCAATGATGATGAAACATGCAAAATAGATGAAATAACATAAGTATTGTGTCCCAATATGAAATATATCAATGAATAACAGCAAATTATGATACAAAATAGTGATGCAAATTGGACGTATCAACTCCCCCAAGCTTAGACCTCGCTTGTCCCCAAGCGAAACTGAGCTCGATAAACAAGACCACATGTTTATGGAGTGAAGAGTCGATAAATAAAATACGGACAAGAAGCATCATATTCATTCACACAAGACATTCTAGTAAACAACTTCCTCATATAACTCATCTTGAAATAGGTAAAGAGAAATCACAAGTAAAGGTGCATAAGAAATCATAGTTGGTGATGGCAAACTTTGTTCTTGGTCAGAGAACTACTAACGGATTGTACTTCTAAGCAAAGCTTTCATATTAGAATTTATAGCTGAGCCTTCATATTTAAGTATAACAATCTCCTCATAATCATTGATAACTTCAAAGTCATATTCATTCAGATAAAATTGGTACTAAACAAGAAAGTATAAAAGACATGATCAACTGAATCATAGCATAAATGATTGGTTCACAACAACTCAATTGCTTGCTTGAGATAGGGAGAAATAGGTTTACTGACTCAACATAAAAGTAAAAGACAGGCCCTTCGCAGAGGGAAGCAGGGATTAAATCATGTGCTAGAGCTTTTCAAGTTTTGAAATCATATAAAGAGCATAAAAGTAAGATTTTGAGAGGTGTTTGTTGTTGTCAACGAATGGTAGCGGGCACTCTAACCCCCTTGCCAAACGAACCTTCCAAGAGCGGCTCCCATGAGGGACGGCATCTCTACCAGCAAGGTAGATCATCCCCCTTCTCTTTTGTTTACACATATATTTTAGTTTTATTAAAGATGACACTCCCCCCAACCTTGGCTTTCTCAATCCATGGCTAACCGAATCCTCGGGTGCCTTCCAACATTCACATACCATGGAGGAGTGTCTATTGCAAAATTAAGTTGCTTACTGATAAATCAGAGCAAAACATGTGAAGAGAATTATTAATGAAAGTTATTAATTGGGGCTGGGAACCCCGTTGCCAGCTCTTATTGCAAAATTATTGGATAAGCGGATGTGCCACTAGTCCATTGGGGAAAGTTCGCCCAACAAGATTGAAAGATAAAACACCACATACTTCCTCATGAGCTATAAAACATTGACACAAATAAGGAGTAGTATAGTTTGAATTATTTAAAGGTAGCACATGAAGTATTTACTTGGAATGGCAGAAAATACCATGTAGTGGGTAGGTATGGTGGACACAAATGGCATAGGTTTGGTCTAAGGTTATGGATGTATGAGAAGCATCTCCTCTCGATACAGGTCTTTGGCTAGCAAGGCTTGATAGCAAGCATAAAGGTTGAGGGAAACAAACAAATATACATATGATAGAACAATCATGCATCTTTCTCATAAGCACAAGCAATTTTAACTTCAGAATACTAAACTCATTAGCATAGAGATAATAGAGTAGTATATCTAAGTGTATTTCTCTCTTTTATTTAAACATCAGGGTGTTGTTGCTATTGACCAATGCTAAGTTTGCCAAAACCAAATAGATTTACTTGATGCTCCCAAAGTGATATCAATACTCATGTCAAGAGTAATCATATAATGGAGATTGCAAACTAAAATAAGGTGTGCAAAAAGTAAATGATAAGACTTCTCATTAATATTCCATAACGATAACTCACACCAACGGATACATAGATAACCAACTAAGAGAGATACTTCCACATTGCATACTATTCCATATAATAACTTCCCTACTCATGATATGACACTACTTGATAGTAAAAGATAAAGGTAGTGATAATGTGATACCGCGGCACTCCCCCAAGCTTGGAACAAACCAAGGGGATGCCAATACCGATGATGAATTACTCCTTCGGTGATGATGGTGATGGATTCTTCTCGACAAGCTTCTTAACAAGCTCCTTTAAATCCTCAATCTCATATGTGAGGTTGCGAATCAGTTCCGAGTTGTGATCAACGCGGCTCATAATCATGTCAGGTGGTGAATTCCAGCTCTTAGAGTTGTTTCCCCATCCTTCATCTTCAGATTTCATCTCTCCTGCAATGTCAGAACGATTTATATCCCAATTACTTGGCAACACTACCTTGGGAGTCCATTCAGTTTGACGATCATAGATTAGATTGCGGTAAGGGTTGTAATTGCTCGGAGAAGACGTCCTTGGAGCCAAGTAATGACGTGGAACCGCTCCTCCGGTAGCGATTCGTGCACTCCTCTTGATGTCGGATGAACTTGATATCACGCCAATACTTGCAACGGTGGCTCGCTGGTGTTCCTGCGGAGCTTCCTCCACTTCTTCCTCATCCTCTCTTGCGTCTTCTTCCTTCAGTTCCGGGTCTTGAATATTTTCCTTCAAAGGTCCCTTGTCCTTGTTGTTGGAGACCATGATGCTTCTAGATCAAAACCAATCTGGCAGAAAACAGCTCGAAACAAAACACGACGAGAAAACGATATTACGGACCTCCAGGGGTCCGGGGGATTATATAGCAAATATTTTTACGACAAAAGGAAGGTTCCAGGCCGAATACGAGTGGAAACGGGACGCCGAGGTGCCGTCACCATAGGTCGGCGCGGCCAGGGTGGGGCCGCGCCGGCCTGTGGTGACGGGCCCTCGCGCGTCTTTTCCACTCCGTTTCGATTCCGTAATTTTTCATATTTTCTAAAAACAGCAGAAATAATGTTTGGGAAGGTAAACGCGGACTTTTTATTACCTGTACTTTACCTATTCAAAGTCGAGTTCTGGCGGACTGTCAATTTGTCCTTTAATGAAAGCTTCCGGTGTTTCCACTTGAATAATATCAACATCAACATTATAAGAATCACCCGAGATATAATGCTTGAGTCTTTGTCCATTCACCACTTGTGTGGCATTGCCTTGGAGAGAGCTAATTTTAATTGCTCCTGAACGGTATACCTCCTCAATAACATATGGTCCTTCCCATTTCGAGAGTAATTTCCCTGCAAAGAATCTGAGACGAGACCGATACAATAAAACTTGATCTCCAACATTAAATTCTCTTTTAATGATCCTTCTATCATGCCACTTCTTAACTTTTTCTTTAAAGAGTTTAGCATTTTCATAAGCTTCACTTCTCCATTCATCTAGAGAACTTAATTGCAACAACCTCTTATTACCAGCTAGTTTAGGATCTTTATTTAGTTCTCTAACAGCCCAATAAGCTTTGTGCTCTAGTTCTAAAGGTAAATGACAAGCTTTTCCATAAACCATTTTATAAGGTGACATTCCCATGGGATTTTTATAAGCAGTTCTATAAGCCCATAGTGCTTCTTTCAATTTGCTAGCCCAATTCTTTCTAGATTTATTAACAGTCTTACCCAAGATAGCTTTAATCTCTCTATTTGATAATTCTACTTGACCACTAGTTTGAGGGTGATAAGCAGAAGCAATTCTATGATTAATACCATACTTAGCAAGAGTTTTTCTAAAACCTCCATGAATAAAATGAGAACCTCCATCAGTCATAATATATCTAGGTATTCCAAATCTAGGAAATATAACATCTACAAGCATTTTTATAGAGGTCTCACCATCAGCACTCTTTGTAGGTATAGCTTCCACCCATTTAGTAACATAATCAACAGCGACAAGTATGTGAGTGTTACCTTCTGAAGCAGGGAAAGGACCCATGAAGTCGAATCCCCAACAATCGAATGGTTCAATAACAAGAGTATAATTCATAGGCATTTCATTGCGTCTAGAGATATTACCAACTCTTTGACATTCATCACAAGATAAAATAAATTTCCTTGCATCTTTGAAGAGTGTTGGCCAATAAAAACCTGATTGTAGAACCTTTTGCGCGGTTCTATCTCCAGCGTGATGTCCTCCATAAACACTACCATGACATTTACTCAATATCTCCTGTTGTTCATATTCAGGAACACATCTTCGCATAATACCGTCCACTCCTTCTTTATATAAGTGTGGGTCATCCCAAAAATAATGCCTCAAGTCATAAAAGAATTTCCTCCTTTGCTGAGCTGAAAAGGTTGGAGGCAAATACTTCGAAACAATAAAGTTAGCATAATCTGCATACCAAGGGCTCTCTCGCGAGCTCACCTTTATTACAGCCAATTGTTCATTTGGAAAACTATCATTAACAGGAACAGGATCATAAGCAATATTTTCCAATCTAGACAAATTATCAGCAACAGGATTATCAGCACCTTTCCTATCTATAATATGTAAATCAAATTCTTGCAAAAGAAGTACCCATCTAATAAGCCTTGGCTTAGCATCTTTCTTTGTCATAAGGTATCTAATTGCAGCATGATCAGTATGAATTGTAACTTTTGAATCAACAATATAGGGTCTAAACTTATCACAAGCAAAGACTACAGCTAACAATTCCTTTTCAGTTGTAGCATAATTTCTTTGAGCAGCATCAAGAGTCTTACTAGCATAATGAATAACATTTAATTTTTTATCTACCCGCTGTCCAAGAACAGCGCCTACAGCAAAATCACTAGCATCACACATAATTTCAAAAGGCAAATTCCAATCAGGAGGTTCAACTACAGGAGCAGTTGTTAAGGCTTTCTTTAGAGTTTCAAAAGCTTCCTTACAATCATCATCAAAAACAAAAGGTACATCTTTTTGAAGAAGATTAGTAAGAGGCTTTGAAATTTTAGAGAAATCTTTAATAAATCTCCTATAAAACCCAGCATGACCAAGAACACTACGAATACCTTTAACATCCCTCGGATAAGGCATCTTCTCAATTGCTTCAACTTTAGCTCTATCAACTTCAATACCTCTCTCGGAAATTTTATGTCCCAATACAATTCCTTCATTAACCATAAAGTGGCATTTCTCCCAATTAAGAACAAGGTTAGTTTCTTCACATCTCTGCAAAACTTTATCGAGGTTTCGCAGGCAATTATCAAAAGAATTCCCATAGACAGAAAAATCATCCATGAATACCTCTACAATACTTTCGCAAAACCATGAAAAATAGCAGACATGCATCTTTGAAAAGTAGCAGGAGCATTACATAAACCAAAAGGCATACGCCTATAAGCATAAGTTCCATAAGGACAAGTAAACGTGGTTTTCTCTTGATCTTTAGCTTTAACAGCAATTTGTGAAAACCCAGAATAACCATCAAGAAAGCAAAAATGAGTATTTTTAGATAGCCTTTCTAGCATTTGATCAATAAAGGGTAAAGGGTAATGATCCTTCTTAGTAACTTTATTAACTTTTCGAAAATCAATGCACATTCTATAACCTACAACTATTCTTTGAGGAATAAGCTCATCATTATCATTAGGCACAACAGTCATTCCTCCTTTCTTAGGAACACAATGCACAGGACTAACCCATCTACTATCAGCAATAGGATATATAATACCAGCTTCAAGAAGTTTTAATACCTCGTTCCTTACCACCTCTTTCATCTTCGGAATTAGACGACGTTGATGTTCAACAACAGGCTTTGCATCATCTTCCATATTAATAGCATGTTGGCAAATAGAAGGAGAAATCCCTTTCAAATCATCAAGAGTATAGCCAATAGCTCCTCGGTGTTTCTTCAATATTTCCAATAACCTTTCTTCCTCAATCTCTGAAAGCTTAGAACTAATAATAACAGGATATATTTTCTTATCATCAATATGAGCATATTTAAGATTATCAGGTAAAGGCTTTAAATCAAAAACAGGATCTTCCTTTGGTGGCGGTGTTGTACCCAAATCTTCCACCGGTAAATCATGCTTGAGAATAGGTTGGCGAAGAAAAATTTCCTCAAGCTCATCTCTTTCTTTCCTAAAAGCTTCACTTTCACTATTCTCCAAATGTTGCTGCAAAGGATTATTAGGAACAAGAACAATAGATGCACACTGCTCCATTTTAAAATCATTACTAGGCAAGTCAGCTTTATAAGGAGTTTTGGTAAATTTAGAAAAGTTAAATTCATAAGGTTCACCAGCAAATCTAGTCAAAATTTTCTCTTTCTTACAATCTATAATAGCTCCACAAGTATTTAGAAAAGGTCTACCAAAAATGATAGGACAATGATCACTAGCAGCAGAACCAAGTACCAAAAAGTCAGCAGGATATTTAATCTTACCACATAGAACTTCCACATCTCGAACAATACCAATTGGAGAAATAGTTTCTCTATTAGCCAGATGAATAACCACATCAATATCTTCAAGTTCACAAGAACCAATTTCGTGCATAATCTCCGTGTAAAGCTCATAAGGAATAGCACTAACACTTGCACCAATATCACATAAACCATAATAGCAATGATCACCAATTCTAACAGATAGCATAGGAACACTAACTTGTTTGGGTTTATTAGGATGTGAAACAATATTAGAAGCATCTTCACAGAAAATAATATGACCATCCTCTACATTTTCAGTCACAAGATCTTTAACTATTGCAACAGGTTCAATTTTAATTTGTTCTTCAGGTTCTTTAGGTTTCTTTTCACTTTTTATGCACTAGATATGACAGAGTACTCCTTCATTTTAGCAGGGAAAGGAGTTTTTTCAATATAAGCTTCAGGAATAACATTATCAACAGTTTCAACCACTACACATTTGTTTACAGATGAATCAATTTTATCTTTATACGGTTCATGATACTTATCAAAATTCTTCTTAGGCAGTTCATAATGAGAGGCAAAAGCTTTATAAAGATTTGCAACAACTTGGGAATCAAGACCATATGTAGCACTCATATTACGAAATTTATCAGTATCCATAAAAGCTTCAATGCATTTATAATCATAAATTATACCTGATTCTCTATCTTTGTCGTTCTCCCATCCTTCAGTATTTTCTTGGATCCGGTCAAGAAGGTCCCTTTTAAACTCTTCATTCTTGCGTGTAAATGATCCAGAACAAGAAGTATCCAGCAAGGTCTTGTCTTGAAAAGAAAGTCTTGCATAGAAATTATCAATAATAACATTACCAGGAAGCTCATGAATGGGGCATTTGAGCATTAAAGACTTCAATCTCCCCCAAGCTTGGGCAATACTCTCTCCATCATGAGGCCAGAAATTATATATGCGGTTCCGATCTTTATGAATTTCACTTGGAGGATAAAATTTGGAATAAAATAAAGGCACAATGTCCTCCCAATCAATAGAATCACCATTCTTCAGCAATTTATACCAGTGCGCCGCTTTACCAGACAGCGATATAGTGAATAGTTTCTTCCTAACTTCATTCATAGAAATACCTGCACATTTGAATAACCCGCATAATTCATGCAAAAACAATAAATGATCACCAGGATGGACAGTTCCATCCCCTTCATAGCGGTTATCCATAACATGTTCAATAATTTTCATAGGTATTTTATATGGTACTACTTCCTCACCTGGCGCCTCATCCACTACCGTTGCAGTAGTAGTTTCCCAAATAGAAATTGAAGAGAAGATCTCTCCATAATGATTTATAGCAGGCAGAAATAAAATCAGCACAAACAGTAAATTTCCTTACCAATTCCACTTACCAATAGCGCTTCACTCCCCCAACGGCGCCAGAAAATAGTCTTGATGACCCACAAGTATAGGGGGTGTATCGTAGTACTTTCGATAAATAAGAGTGTCGAACCCAATGAGGAGCAGAAGGTGTTGACAAGCAGTTTCGATGAAGGATTCACTGTAAATGCTCACAGACAAGTATTCAGGGGTTTTTGATATTGCGGATAAATAAAGTACAAGTAAATAAAATGCGAGAGAAATAATTGCAGCGAGTGGCCCAATCCTTTTTAGCACAAAGGACAAGCCGGTTTGTTTACTTATAATGACCAAGCGTTCTTGAGGACACACGGGGATTTTAGTCTAGTGCTTTCGCTTCATGTAGCTAAATAATCTTCATTGTTTTGATAAGTGTTGTGTGGGTGAACCTATGCTAATGCACCGCCCTTCCTAGGACTAATACATACTTGTGATTATACCCCTTGCAAGCATCCGCAACTACAAGAAAGTAATTAAGATAAATCTAACCACAGCCTTAAACTCTGAGATCCTGCGATCCCTCCTGCATCGATATACTAACGGGGGCTTAGGTTTCTGTCACTCCGGCAACCCCGCAATTAGCAACCGAATACAAGATGCACTCCCCTAGGCCCATAAATGGTGAAGTGTCGTGTAGTCGACGTTCACACGACACCACTAGAAGAATGACACCACAACTTAAATATCATAACATTGAATATTACTCAACCATAATTCACTACTAGCATTTAGACTTCACCCATGTCCTCAAGAACTAAACGAACTACTCACGAGACATCATATGGAATACAATCAGAGGTGATATGATGATGAATAACAATCTGAACATAAACCTTGGTTCAATAGTTTCACTCAATAGCATCTACAACAAGTATAGAATAACACCGGGAGAGTTTCCCCTATCGAACAATCAAGATCAAACCCAATTTGTTACAGCGGTGACGAGGTGCAGCGGTGGTGATGGTGGTGTAGATGGTGGAGATGATGATGATGATGATGGAGATGATGTCCAGCTCGATGACGATGGTGATGGCGTCGATTTCCCCCTCCGGGAGGGAATTTCCCCGCGGATTCCTACCCGCCGGAGAGCTCTTTTCTCTCTGGTGTTCTCCGCCCCGAGGCGGCTGTAACCCTTCGTGAGGTCCTCTCTGTGGCTTAGGTTTTCGAAGGAGTACGCGAAGAAAAGGAGGCGAAAGGGGCTGTGGGGCCCCCGAGCATAGGGTGGCGCGGCCGGCCATGGGCCGCGCCGCCTATGGTCTGGGCCCACATGGCTCCTCTCTTCTTCCCCTTCTGGCTCCCTCCGTCATCTGGAAAAATAGGAATTTACGTGAAATTCCCTTCCACAGTTGATCTTCCGAAATATTGCGTTCGACGGTGCTTTTCCAGCAGAATCCTGGCTCCGGTGCTTGATCCTCCAATGATGATGAAACATGCAAAATAGATGAAATAACATAAGTATTGTGTCCCAATATGAAATATATCAATGAATAACAGCAAATTATGATACAAAATAGTGATACAAATTGGACGTATCAACAGTACAGGTAATAAAAGTCCGCGTTTAGTTTTCCGAACAATATTTCTGCTGTTTTTGGAAAATATGAAAAATTACGGGATCGAAACGGAGTGGAGGAGACGCACGAGGGCGTGCCCCCATAGGCCGGCGCGGGCCCCAGCCTGGCCGCGCCGACCTATGAGGACACCGCCTCGTTGTCCCCCTCCGACTCTTGTTCGACCTGGAACCTTCCTTTTGTCGTAAAAATATTTGCTATATAATCCCCCGGACCCCTGGAGGTCCGTATATCGTTTTCTCGTCGTGTTTTGTTTCTGCCCAGATTTGTTTGATCTAGAAGCACCATGGTCTCCAACAACAAAGACAAGGGGCCTTGGAAGGAAGAGATGGATGAAAGGATCAATAAGGAGAAGAAGAAGATAGCATCAGCAAAAGGAGAGTGGGAAACTACGAAGAGTAAGCCAATCTTGGTGGGATCGGTTAACACTGGGCGTTCTTTTTCTCATAACTTGCAGGGAGTTCTTCCGCCTGCTCTGGACCTCGACTCTTTCCCTTGTGTGGAGGAAGCAATACGGGTTGCTGATGAGTTTTGTGATCAATATCGTGCTCTCAAAAGGGAAGTGGAGATACTTCAAGAGGAGAACCAGCGACTTCGCAGAATGCTGGAATATTACTCAATTCCCATCACAAGGCCGTCACCGCCACATTCGGATAACAATGAGTCTCTTCAAGTTTTGGTGCAGAATTGTAAAATTGAGAAGCTGAAGCTGAAGGAGATCCTTATGAAGCGCGAGAAGAATCCGTCACCATCACCACCGAAGGAGTAATTCATCATCGGTATTGGCATCCCCTTGGTTTGTTCCAAGCTTGGGGGAGTGCCACGGTATCACATCATCACTACCTTTATCTTTTACTATCAAGAGTGTCATATCATGAGTAGGGAAGTTATCATATGGAATAGTATGCAATGTGGAAGTATCTCTCTTAGTTGGTTATCTATGTATCCGTTGGTGTGAGTTATCGTTATGGAATATTAATGAGAAGTCTTATCATTTACTTTTTGCACACCTTATTTTAGTTTGCAATCTCCATTATATGATTACTCTTGACATTAGTATTGATATCACTTTGGGAGCATCAATTAAATCTATTTGGTTTTGGCAAACTTAGCATTGGTCAATAGCAACAACACCTTGATGTTTAAATAGAAGAGAGAAATACACTTAGATATATTACTCTATTATCTCTATGCTAATGAGTTTAGTATTCTGAAGTTAAAATTGCTTGTGCTTATGAGAAAGATGCATGATTGTTTCTATCATATGTATATTTGTTTGTTTCCTTCAACCTTTATGCTTGCTATCAAACCTTGCTAGCCAAAGACCTGTATTGAGAGGGAATGCTTCTCATACGTCCATAACCTTAGACCAAACCTATGCCATTTGTGTCCACCATACCTACCTACTACATGGTATTTTCTGCCATTCCAAGTAAATACTTCATGTGCTACCTTTAAATAATTCAAACTATACTACTCCCTATTTGTGTCAATGTTTTATAGCTCATGAGGAAGTATGTGGTGTTTTATCTTTCAATCTTGTTGGGCGGACTTTCACCAATGGACTAGTGGCACATCCGCTTATCCAATAATTTTGCAATAAGAGCTGGCAACGGGGTTCCCAGCCCCAATTAATAACTTTCATTAATAATTCTCTTCACATGTTTTGCCCTGATTTATCAGTAAGCAACTTAATTTTGCAATAGACACTCCTCCATGGTATGTGAATGTTGGAAGGCACCCGAGGATTCGGTTAGCCATGGATTGAGAAAGCCAAGGTTGGGGGAGTGTCATCCATAATAAAACTAAAATACATGTGTAAACAAAAGAGAAGGGGGATGATCTACCTTGCTGGTAGAGATGCCGTCCCTCATGGGAGCCGCTCTTGGAAGGTTCGTTTGGCAAGGGGGTTAGAGTGCCCGCTACCATTCGTTGACAACAACAAACACACTTACTTTTATGCTCTTTATACGATTTCAAAACTTGAAAAGCTCTAGCACATGATTTAATCCCTGCTTCCCTCTGCGAAGGGCCTATCTTTTACTTTTATGTTGAGTCAGTAAACCTATTTCCCTCTATCTCAAGCAAGCAATTGAGTTGTTGTGAACCACCCATTTATGCTATGATTGAGCTAATCATGTCCTTTATACTTTCTTGTTTAGTACAAATTTTATCTGAATGAATATGATTTTGAAAGTTATCAATGATTATGAGGAGATTGTTATGATTGAGAATGAAAGCCCTGCTATATAAATTCTAATATGAAAGCTTTGTTTAGAAGATAAGTACAATCCGTTAATAGTTCTCTAACCAAGAACAAAGTTTGCCATCACCAACTATGATTTCTTATGCACCTTTACTTGTGATTTCTCTTTACTTATTTCAAGTTGCGTTATATGAGGAAGTTGTTTACTAGAATGTCTTGTGTGAATGAATATGATGCTTCTTGTCCGTATTTTATTTATCGACTCTTCACTCCATAAACATGTGGTCTTGTTTATCGAGCTCATTTCGCTTGGGGACAAGCGAGGTCTAAGCTTGGGGGAGTTGATACGTCCAATTTGCATCACTATTTTATATCATAATTGGCTGTTATTCATTGATATATTTCATATTGGGACACAATACTTATGTTATTTCATCTATTTTGCATGTTTCATCATTCGGAGGATCAAGCACCGGAGCCGGATTCTGCTGGAAAAAGCGTCGAACGCAATATTTCGGAAGATCAACTGTGGAAGGAAATTACACGTAAATTCCTATTTTCCAGATGACGAAGGAAGCCGAAGGGGGAGCTGGACCCAAGGTGGGCCCAAACAACGGGCGGCGCGGCCCATGGCCTGGCCGCGCCACCATGTTGTGTGGGGGGCCACAGCCCCTCTCGCCTCCTTTTCTTCGCGTACTCCTTCGTCCCAAAAACCTAAGACACAGGGGGTACCTCACGAAGAGTTACAGCCGCCTCTGCGGGCGGAGAACACCAGAGAGAAAGAGCTCTCCGGCGGAATCCGCCGGGAAATTCCTCCCGGAGGGGGAAATCGACGCCATCGCCATCGTTATCGAGCTGGACATCATCTCCATCGTCATCATCATCATCTCCACCATCTACACCGCCATCATCACCGCTGCACCTCGTCACCGCTGTAACGATTTGGGTTGGATCTTGATTGTTTGATAGGGGAAACTCTCCCGGTGTTGATCTCTACTTGTTATTGATGCTATTGAGTGAAACCATAGAACCAAGGTTTATGTTCAGATTGTTATTCATCATCATATCACCTCTGATTGTATTCCATATGATGTCTCGTGAGTAGTTCGTTTAGTTCTTGAGGACATGGGTGAAGTCTAAATGTTAGTAGTGAACTATGGTTGAGTAATATTCAATGTTATGATATTTAAGTTGTGGTGTCATTCTTCTAGTGGTGTCGTGTGAATGTCGACTACACGATACTTCACCATTTATGGGCCTAGGGGAGTGCATCTTGTATTCGGTTGCTAATTGCGGGGTTGCCGGAGTGACAGAAACCTAAGCCCCCGTTAGTATATCGATGCAAGAGGGATCGCAGGATCTCAGTTTAAGGCTGTGGTTAGATTTATCTTAATTACTTTCTTGTTGTTGCGGATGCTTGCAAGGGGTATAATCACAAGTATGTATTAGTCCTAGGAAGGGCGGTGCATTAGCATAGGTTCACCCACACAACACTTATCAAAACAATGAAGATTAATTAGCTGTATGAAGCGAAAGCACTAAACTAAAATCCCCGTGTGTCCTCAAGAACGTTTGGTCATTACAAGTAAACAAACCGGCTTGTCCTTTGTGCTAAAAAGGATTGGGCCACTCGCAGCAATTATTTCTCTCGCATTTTATTTACTCGTACTTTATTCATCTGTTACATCTAAACCCCTTGAATACTTGTCTGTGAGCATTTACAGTGAATCCTTCATCGAAACTACTTGTCAACACCTTCTGCTCCTCGTTGGGTTCGACACTCTTACTTATCGAAGATACTACGATACACCCCCTATACTTGTGGGTCATCACCTACCCTTGTCACTTACATGAATAATCTGGGGTAGACCATGGTGATTTGCACCCAGACACCCCAAATACAGGGTTTTAGGCCAAAACATGCACTTTTGGGGCAAACCAAGTGGGTGGGGATGCCAGTGTGAGGCCACACTTGGCACATGGGTGCACCATTGCATGCCCCACACTGCTACCCTTGGAATCTACATGAATTATATGGGGTAGACCATGGTGAGTTGCACCCAGACACCCCAAATATAGGGTTTTAGGCCTAAACATGCACTTTTGGGGCAAATCAGGTGGGTGGGGATGCCAGTGTGAGGCCACACTTGGCACATGGGTGAACCATTGCATGCCCCACACTCATACTCTTGTCACCTACATGAATAATATGGGGTAGACCATGGTGAGTTGCACCCAGACACCCCAAATACAGGGTTTTAGGCCAACACATGCACTTTTGGGGCAAACCAAGTGGGTGGGGATGCCAGGGTGAGGCCACACTTGGCACATGGGTGCACCATTCCATGCCCCACACTCCTAACCTTGTCACCTACATGAATAATATGGGGTAGACCATGGTGAGTTGCACCCAGACACCCCAAATATAGGGTTTTAGGCCAACACATGCACTTTTGGGGCAAACCAAGTGGATGGGGATGCCAGGGTGAGGGCACACTTGGCACATGGGTGCACCATTGCATGTCCCACACTCTTACCCTTGGAATCTACATGAATAATATGGGGTAGACCATGGTGAGTTGCACCCAAACACCCCAAATATAGGGTTTTAGGCCAAAACATGCACTTTTGGGGCAAACCAAGTGGGTGGGGATGCCAGTGTGAGGCCACACTTGGCACATGGGTGCACCATTGCATGCCCCACACTCCTACCCTTGGAATCTACATGAATAATATGGGGTAGACCATGGTGAGTTGCACCCAGACACCCCAAATATAGGGTTTTAGGCCTAAACATGCACTTTTGGGGCAAACCAGGTGGGTGGGGATGCCAGGGTATGGCCACACTTGGCACATGGGTGCACCATTGCATGCCCCACACTTCTACCCTTGGAATCTACATGAATAATATGGGGTAGACCATGGTGAGTTGCACCAAGACACCCCAAATATAGGGTTTTAGGCCAAATCATGCACTTTTGGGGCAAACCAAGTGGGTGGGGATGCCAGGGTGAGGCCACACTTGGCACATGGGTGCACCATTGCATGCCCCACACTCCTAACCTTGGAATCTAAATGAATAATATGGGGTAGACCATGGTGAGTTGCACCCAGACACCCCAAATACAGGGTTTTAGGCCTAAACATGCACTTTTGGGGCAAACCAAGTGGGTGGGGATGCGAGGGTGAGGCCACACTTGGCACATGGGTGCACCATTGCATGCCCCACACTCCTACCCTTGGAATGTACATGAATAAAATGGGGTAGACCATGGTGAATTGCACCCAAACACCCCAAATACAGGGTTAACCCAGATTTTAGGCCATAACATGCACTTTTGGGGCAAACCAAGTGGGTGGGGATGCCAGTGTGAGGCCACACTTGGCACATGGGTGCACCATTGCATGCCCCACACTCCTACCCTTGGAATCTACATGAATAATATGGGGTAGACCATGGTGATTAGTTTTTTTTTGAACCAAAACAAAACATTTAGTTGATTAGCACAGTCCTCTGCTAAAACATGAGAGAGGTCTGAAAAACTTCGACCGTCCATCTAACGATACGGTGCTGAATTGCATCCGTTGGATCGGTCTTCTAGAAGGAATCCGCGGGCTATCCGCGAAAGCGACGATTTGGCGACGTGATTGGCTGGCGTTTTTTTTTCTTTCAGCGTCTCGCGGTTTGGCAGGAGACGGTGAAATACCCGATGGGCTGGCTCGCGCGTGTAGGCCTGTCTAGCCATCGTCGAACGAGCCCGTCTAGGCCTGCCATGCATGCGCTGCTGCAGAAACGCTGAAACGCGGCGTGCAGATGTGTCGCATGGCAGTGGTAACAGCTCCACGCGGGCGTGTCGGTTGGTCCGATTTTTCCGTCACGCTGAAAAAGGTTTGGGTTCACACGCGCAGTTCTATATCCACGCGCCGAATTAATTGACACACTTAAAACCGTGCGCCGCTTCGGATGTCGTCCTGCGTTTCAGTGTGCAGTTAGTGGTTAACACGAAAGCAGCTCACAAGCCCCCGCACCTCACCCATCCACGCCTATTTAACGCCACCATTGTGCTCACTCTGTCTCACACTCATCCAAGCCAGCTCCCTTCCCATCTCACCGTCTCCAAATCCAAGACACGCCACATCTCAAGGGGATCGCCACAATGCAGTTCAACGGCCCTACGTTCCGCCGCCCCGCAACCATGCCGGAGAGACAGTACCCTGCCGGAGTCGTCTGCGAGAACCAGCTGCGCGTGTGGGCCATATCGAGGTGGAGGGGCCCAACGGAGCTAGCTTCATTCTTCCTCTCTTCCGGCTACCGCCACCTCCCTCCTGGCTCGCCAAGCATGTTCGAGCTTGAGAAGTACTACGACGGCAACTCCGGACACGTCATCGGCCTCTTCGTAACTTTCGCAAACAGGTTGGACGCTCACCATCTGCTCGGGCGGGTGTTTTGGTGCGGGTGCGAGTTCATCGCATTCACCAACTACAACATCTTCACCAACTTCTACGCCATCTTCCCCACAGCGGGCAACATGCACTGCCTCCCCTACATCATGCCGGAGGACGACGAGTGAGCCTTCCAAGGAGGAGGCAAGGAGGATGATATGACGGCGTTGTCACTCGGGTTTATCTAGTTTTTATGTGTGTTTTATTATCTAAGTCTTGTAAGGCAGCTATCGTGTCCCTGTCGTGGTTGTGGATGTGTTTTTTTAAACATGCATGGTCCTGTTAAGTAATGATGAAGTGTGTTGGCCAGTTAATCGCAGAAAACATGCATGGTTAATCATGTGATCCACAAACTAAGTAAAAAACAAACAACATAGTAGAAAATTTGTAGCAATATATCTTGCTAAGAGTACACAACTTCTAAAGCCTTTATTAGTTCTTAAAACCCAAGAGTACAATTACAATACCCAAAAGTATCGCTATAATCTGAAGCATTGACACAATTTCGTTCAGCTTTATTACTATTGTTTTCTTCAGGTGCTTCATGTCCTTGTTTAGTGCTACTTGCTTCTGTAGTTCTCCATCTCCTCCGTTTTCTTCAACCACTTCTCCTTCTAGGGGAATCAGCATAGGTGAGTTTGCTGGAACAATACCCTTCTTCACGAGTAGATCTGCGTACTTTTCAATCCAATACCAGAAGTTGCATCCTCCTCTAACCGGCTAGAAATAACGAACATTAAAGATACGTATAATTTTGGCATAAATCCTGTTGACAATAGACGGGTATTGAACAACATTAAAAACATCTTACATTGTGATTATTGCACCTGACGAAATCGCCGGCGTTGGACGTTGTGGAGGCTGTTTTCCTCTCCACGACGCGCCACCGGCAGCTCGTGCACTTGATCATTGGGAGGGGACCATAACTTGGGTGGCGGATTATAGTGGCCGAGCTCGAGGAAGACATGACTTTGCCGGCGGCACGACGTTCTAAGATGGAGGAAGTCGTAGATGGAGGCGTTGAAGGGGAACTGTAGGGTTTCTACTTTGTTCGTTCCTAATAAAGCGTCCTGATCTTGTGGGCTTGGGCCGCACATAATTAGTTCAGAAAAGGCTAAGCAATCCAACCTAATGGCCCATCCGTTAATGGTCAACGCACCGAGCGCGCAATTACCCCACGTCCTTCGTGCGATGAAGGAAACTACCATAACTTACGCACGATAATCACGAAGATTGGCAGGGTAAGCTCATATTCCACATTTTTTAGGCGCGAGCACTCTCGCCCAACGCCGCCGCCAGCCGTGAGATCTGACTACCGCCGCCTCCCTCCCCATCCCTTATCGGCGAGGAAGCCTCCTCTAGCTGCTCAGAAGACATGCACACATCGAGGTATTGCCTTATTGCTTGTATGCAGTACGTGTTCTTTGTTTGGGATGTTTCTTACGTATGATGCCCTCATAGCTTTTGTGGTTATGGTGAGATCATAGGCAGTAATCCATGTCAATTGTTCTTTGAATTTTAGATCTTAACACTTGTTAGTGCAAATTTTTTGTTGAACGCAAATCATCTAAGAAAAGATCCCTTTCATATGTAACATACATATGACTTTAAAAATTATGTTGCATGGCATTATGCTTGCACACAAATTTTGACATTTATCTACTCGTTTTTATGAACAGTACGTTGAACATTGGTGTGTGCGATGTGGGTCGTTGGGTGGGGTTTGTCACAAGAATGACACCAGCTCAGCTATGTAAACTCGCCGAGGCAGATTTACAAAGCTTGATTCACATGAAGACTATAAGTCCACGATCGTCTATACTTAGCCTCATGTTTAAGGCATTTGACCCAGAGTCAGAGAAGTTCAACTTGCAATTAGATCAACCCTCGATTAGTATAAAAGGAGTCGATGTGGAGGAGATTTTTGGTTTGAAGGACAAATCTGCAGATGGGCTTGATATTGACACCATCCTTTTTGAGGATGGGAGATTTGCAGAAAATCAGATTCCACCTCATTTTCTGAACAAGTTAACCGGCAGTCTCAGCATTGATGGATTGATCTCGGACGCCATCAAGAGCGGATTAGCCGACGATGACTTCCTTCGCAGAGCTGCTCTTGTGGCCCTTGGTACAGTTCTTGCACCAACGTCCACGGAAACAGTTCCGTTGGAGTATTGGGCAATCGTTAAGTACGTGTCACGGTTGAAAAAATTGAACTTCAATCGTTTCACACGTGATTTTTTGATTACCAATATAAAGAAACTGGGAAGTGAATATGAGAAGGTGCAATGGCCATGCGGCAACCTAGCCCTGCTGCAGGTATATTTCTCCTCACCACGTCCATTGTCTTAAAAAAATCCAGCAATTTATAAAGGTGTATAACTGTTGTGCCAACATTTGCAGTATATTTACTATGAAAAAGTGCGCCCAATTGGTTCACCATTAACGTCATCAAGGCCGTTGATGAGGAACTGGACAGAAGAAGAAGCGAAAAAGAGAGACAGCGTGGATTACAATGATGGACGAGGAGTAGGCTTGGTAAGTTTTCTCTTACTCATGTACTATTATGTTCATCATTTCATGTGGACTTACATCATCATTTCATGTGCATGCCTTCTAGATTGACGACGACATATCTGCTAAGCACAGAAGGGAGGTGATCCACACACCTGACGTTGTTCCAAAATCAAAGAGGAAGCAAAGTAAAAGAGCTAAAGCTGCAGCTTCTAGCATGAACACGCCAGGTCCAGTGGATGATTCAAGAATGGAGGTCATGTTTGAGCAGGTTCTGACTAAACTGACCAAACACATAGACACAACAATAAAAAAAAATATGGAGAAATGTGCAGACGCATCTGCTCAGGTGACATGGACTATTTTTTGTATGCTTCTATCTGCTGAAATGCATGTCTACACAACGTGTCATTAATTACCTTCTGAATTTTGTTTTGCAGAAACTCCTAAAAATGCTTAACTCGAAGGGAGTTGCATACAGAGCAGGCAAGGCTGACATGTCTGATGACGAAGATCAGGAGGAGGAAGCCAAAAAGGAAGGAGTGGCCTCCACACCTAGCCATGGCGGCCTTCCGCCTAAAGATTTCATGGACATGGACGTTACCAAGTCAGACGGCAGTGCATCATGGTTGAATTCCGTTAAGGATCAACATGACGATGAATTGGAAGATGCAAGTAAGAAGAGTGAGCCGGTGGAGGATTCGAACTTCGTGACACCCACCGACAAGAAGAAGACTGCTAGTGCTGGGTACACGACCCCGGCGCCTAAGCACGGAGATACTCCTGAAGTGCCCATAATCATCGACGACAAGGCTACTCCTGAATCGTCCTGCTCGGGACCTATTGATTTAACTCTTCCAGATGCATCAGAAGAATTTGAAAGCTTGAACACGATCTGCCGCAAAGCGATACAAAGTGGGAAGAAGGAGGAGAGAAAGGATGATGTATGTGCGAAAAAAGAGGAGAGAAAGGATGATGTATATGGGAAAAAAGAGGAGAAAAAGGATGATGTCTGTGGGAAGCGCAGACGCAAACCTCCTCGCAAATTAAGTTCCCCAAGCATTGTGATGACCTCCAAATGTCCTAAACGGATTCGACGTGCAGTCAGAAAAGGTATATTTTGTGAAATATTTTGCACTATATCAAGTATTCATGTTCACATAATTAACTATGGTTGTCTATAGGTCCTGAAGCTTTGTTCAACAACGAATATGCCACGGATGGATCAAATCAGCTGACACCGGAGATAATTGACGCAGCTGTCGAGTATATTCGGATAACAATGAAAAGTACAAAAAAGGGCCGAGCTGGTAAGACTGTGTACGAGAATGCAGACGGGGCTAGGGCGAGTGCTGAATTTCTTAAACCTATCCTTGACAGTGGATGGCTGTGCGGTGCTGTAAGTCCAACAACCGATGTCATTCTTTTATTTCTCCTAGGCTTGAATACATATGTGCTCCAGAGTGATCAACTGTTTGAATTATATGCAGGTCATTGAGTGTTACTTGGGTGATCTTAGATTAAAATTGAAGGATAGAACAATTTGCCCTGCATGGAGGGCAAATTCTATGGTCGAACGTAAACCTAATAGGAAGAATTGGAAAAAAAGTAAGAAACTTGACACGACGGATATTTCAGAGATGTCAAGTTGCTACGCAAGATGCGAGCTGGAATATTTTGCCACAAACAAGGTAATGATGTCTTGTACATTATTAACTGAGAGGTTTCAAAATTAACTATTAATGCATTAATTACTAACTCTGTATTTTTGGTAGGCTTATTTCTCGGTTAACATCTCCGGTTGCCACTGGGTCACCGTCGTCATGCATAGTGACAAGGAGGAATTTCAGGTGCTAGACTCGTTATGGAGCCTTGATCAGAGCAAGCGATTTGTGGAAATGCTGGTATGACTTTTGATCACGGAATGTAAGACCACCTTGGTACTCAGTGCACTGTACTTAAATTTTATGCTTCACAGAGAGAAGAAATCTCTAAGGACATCGAGTTTGCGAACAATGAGTTTTGAGCAAGAAGTATCCAGACGTTTCGAAATGGGAAATTAAAAGCTATCCAATACCAAAGCAAAGAGATACGTGAGTACACCGTTAATCTTATGCCATTACTATTGATGCCTATTGCTGATAGTTTTCCTCTGATCTATATGCAGGAACTCATGTGGACTCTTCCTGTTAGCATGTATGGAGCACTGGGATGGAGATGAACTGACGGCCGAATTTTCGCAGGTTACCTCTGATCTGTAGTATATTTGTTACAAACATGTTTATCTCCCGCAATTCTAAACTACATAATAATTGTTGCAGGAAACGATAAACAAGAACAGGAATAGGACTGCTGCCGAAATTATAATGGCACAATCAAACCTGCTCGAGAACACGAAGAAGGCTGTCCTAGATATCGCGGCGAAAGCTCGTGCGTGAAAAACATTTAGTATCAAATATTATTTCCACTATTTGTAATGCAAGGGTGGATTTGTGTCCGGAAGAAGGTCTCATAGACCTGTAGAACTTTTTTACTTTGGGGGGTAAACTTATTTGGGGTTGTGGTTATTTGTGGCACAGTGAGATAAGTACTTTGTTTATTCATGTACTTTCAACCTTTCGCACATTCAAACGAGTAGCACACGACATGACATAGAAAAGTAATTCAACCTTTCGCACATTCAAACGAGTAGCACACGACATGACATAGGAAATAGTGGGAAACATAACAAACACATGTTAAAACTAATGGAAACTAAAACATGACCATCCTCAACAACTAGCCCCGGCAGCTTCACCCCCATCGTCAACTTCACTCCTCCTCCTCCTCGTCGTCGTCGAAGTTGTAGGGAAGGGTGTGCATCATGTTGTGTGTGGGGAAGTGGCACTCAAAGTTTGTGTAGACGTTGAACGTAGTGAATGCTATGAACTCGCAGCCGCACCAAAACACTTTGCCGAGGAGCTCGTACGCGTCGTAGCGGTTGGTGAAGGTGACTGTGAGGATCAAGAGGAAGGCGCGCGTGTGGTCACGGGCCTCGTCGAGGCGAAACATCACCGGCGCGTCCGAAGGGAGGTGGGCAAAGCCGGCGGTGAGGAACGCGCGGGCGAGCTCGACCGGTCCCCTCCACCTGGAGATGGCCCACACGCGGAGTGTGTTCTCCACGACGACGCCCGCCGGGTAGCGCCGCTCGGGCACGGTAGGAGGCCGACGGAAGACCGGTGCGTTGAACTGCATCTTACCGGTGCGTTGCAAGGTGTTGGGTGGGGATTTGCTTCAAGTGGAGAATACTATATGGACTGTGTGTCGCGGCGAGTGGAGAGGAAGAGACGGGGGTATAAATAGGCCAGATCGATCAACGACGCGCTGTGTCCCTGTCCGCGTAATGGGTTGCGCTTGTGTATCCGTGTCAATGCGGTGCGTCTGAATCAGTCTTCCTTTATTGCTCTGAATCGGCGACCGTAAATGGCTTGGCTGCGTCGTCTGCCTCGCTGAGCGCTCGCATATGCATGCACATCTGACGTGGTGCGGCGCATGCATGGAAAAGTCTGCGACGGGAGCTAGCCTGCATGGTGCGGCGCATGCATGGCGAAGTCTGCGACGGACAAAACCGTGCACCGACGCAACCCAACGGTCCAAACCACGTCTCCTCCCTATAGATGGCGTCCATCCAACGGGGTAGAGCTAGGTATTGTAGGGCCCGCCTGTAGTCGCTTCGACCGCCACGTTAATGGCGATTCCTCGGCTCTCGAGCGGCCGCCGCCCACCTCTGCCAATGAAGTTATTGGCGACGCCACGCGTGCCCAGCGGCCGCCGCCCACCTCTGCCAATGAAGTTATTGGCGACGCCTCGCGTGCCAAGCGGCCGCCGCCCACCACACGGTTGCCTGCGGCTTTATATAGGGGCGCTCGCTCGGCTACATCATCTCCTGCGCGCACAAACCCTAGCCGCCGCACAACATGCACCGTAGCGCAGCATAGCTACCCACAAGCCCGCGAGGGAATCCATGGCTGGTTCTGGTGGCCGGCGAGGCGGGCGAGGCCATCGAGGCCGCGGGCGCGGTCGCGGTCGCCGTGGCGTGGACAAGCTGGAGCAGCATCACCCAGCCGCTCGCCGTCGCCAGCGCCGTCGTCGTCTTCGGAGGAGGCGACGTCCTTCGAATTCATCCTACGCATCGACGATGACCCTCTCGGCATCAAGCGGCTTCCGGACAAGTTCGCCGAGTTCGTCGATGGCGTCGAGCCGGCCGAGTTGCAGCTACGGGAGGCCTGCTGCAACTTTTGTCGATGGCGTGTCGAGGTATTGTTCGACGGGCAGGGCAAGATGTACCTGCACACCGGCTGGGACAAGTTCGCCCGCTACCTCGATCTCGAGCCAGGCTGCCTGCTCACCTTCTTGTACGAGGGGAATGGCGACATGGTCGTCAAGGTGTTCGACGGCACATCCTGCCGCAGACACTACCACATCAGTGAGTCAAGCTCGAGCGCCGACAGTTAGAGACTTTCGAGTGTTCTTTCTTTGCAGCGAAAATGGCCACAAGCCAATAAAACCACTAGTGTACGTTTCCAGCCTGGGTGCCTGGGAGTGTTCTTTCTTGGCAGCGAACACAGGCAACACCCGAGGACAACACTAGTTAGGTTTTCTCATTTTGCAATGTTCTAATCTTGTTTTAAACTATGTAATCGTTTGTGTAATGTTCACATCTGTGTTTAAATGAAAAAGAGAAAAAAAATTAGGTAAAAGTTATTCGTTTGCGAATTTTTTTATTTATTTGAATTTTTGTAATAATAAACTTTTAAATTTCTGTTAAATTCAGGCGAAAAAAGTTGACAGATAAAGCCATGGCCCATGAGTTCCCTCCCGCGACCAATATCCACAACGTCGCACGTTATTGGGCCTAGTACAAATCGGCCTATTACCAGCCCGAAGTGTTCCCCGCGTGCATTGGCCCTGTCTGACGGCCTAACTGAAAGTTTTTTAATTTTTTTTAAGTCTGCAGCACATTATCTGGTTAAATTCAAAAAATTCAAAAAAAGTTTTAACCAACGGATTATGTTCACAAAAACGTGTGAGATATTGGGTAAAAAAACTGGATTTTATTTCGTAGGTCGAAAAATTGACTAGCTTAGAAAAAGTGGTTTGATGTAACCCAAACGGTTCCGTTTCTAAGAATGTGGATTTTTCGACCTTCGAGAAACGCTCCAGAAATTTTTGCACACACTCTCGTATCCATTCTAAGACGAGGTGTGAAGGTTTTTTCATTTTTTGAATTTCTGTGAAAATAAACTATTAAATTTAAGTTAAATTCGAGTTGGGAAAAAAACAGAAGAAAACTAGAGAACCCTGCTGGATGGGCCATGAGTTCCATCCCCGCGTCCAATATCCACAACGTCGCATGTTATTGGGCCTAGTACAAATCGGCCTATTACAAGCCCGAAGTGTTCCCCGCTTGTATTGGCCCGTTACATGTCTGACGGCCTAACTGAAAAGTTTTTAAATTTTTATTTAATAAATCTGCAGCACATCAGCTGGTTAAATTCGAAAAATTCAAAAAAAGTTTTAACCAACGGATTATGTTCACAAAAACGTGTGACATATTGGGTAAAAAAACTGGATTTTTTTTCGAAGGTCGAAAAATCGACTAGCTTAGAAAAAGTGGTTTGATGTAACCCAAACGATTCCGTTTCTAAGAATGTGGATTTTTCGACCTTCGAGAAACGCTCCAGAAATTTTTGCACACACTCTCGTATCCATTCTAAGACGAAGTGTGAAGGTTTTTTCAATTTTTGAATTTCTGTGAAAATAAGCAATTAAATTTCAGTTAAATTCGAGTTGAAAAAGAAAACAAAAGAAAACTAGAGAACCCTGCTGGATGGGCCATGAGTGTTCCTTCCCCGCGTCCGTGCTCCACGTTAATGGGCTTAGTACAAACCGCGTTACATGTCTTTCGGCCTAACTGATAAGTTTTTTAGTTTCGATTTGAATAAATCTGCAGCACATCTGGTTAAATTCAAAAAATTCAAAAAAGTTTTAACCAACGGATTATGTTCACAAAAACGTGTGACATATTGGGTAAAAAAACTGGATTTTTTTCGAAGGTCGAAAAATCGACTAGCTTAGAAAAAGTGGTTTGATGTAACCCAAACGGTTCCGTTTCTAAGAATGTGGATTTTTCGACCTTCGAGAAACGCTCCAGAAATTTTTGCACACACTCTCGTATCCATTCTACGACGAAGTGTGAAGGTTTTTTCAATTTTTGAATTTCCGTGAAAATAAAGTATTAAATTTCGAGTTGAGAAAAAAAACAGAAGAAAACTAGAGAACCCTGCTGGATGGGCCATGAGTATTCCTTCCCCGCGTCCATGCTCCACGTTAATGGGCTTAGTACAAACAGGCTTATTAAATGTTCGGAATATTATCCAACTATCGCGCCTAGCACTGCGTGCCGGCGTTAATGAGCGCCACCGCTCCCGCGGCTCACTCCGGCCTATAAAAAGGGCCGCCTGTCATCGTCCCTCTCACACACAAACCCTAGCCCAACCCTAGCCGCCACCATCTCAACAAGAGTCGACGCCATGGGTGGGAGAGGCGGAGGCCGAGCTCGCGGTCGTGGTCGTGGCCGCGGCAGAGCTGCACGCTCGCCGTCGCCTGCCACACCGTCGGCTTCATCGCCGGAGATGGACGTTGAGGGGCCCGTGCTGTTCGAGTTCCTCCTCGTCCTCAAGGGCGACCCACGCGGCATCCAGAGGCTGCCTGACTCCTTCGCCGTCTACGTCGCCGGCGACGACCGCCCGGGCACGATGCATCTGCGGGAGGCTTCGTCCGGCTTCTACCGGTGGATCGTCGACGTGATCTACGACGCGCGCGGCAAGATGTACCTCCACATCGGCTGGGAGAAGTTCGCGCGCCGCCACAGCCTCGAAGCCGGCTTCATCCTCCTGTTCTCCTACTTTGGCGACAGGGACATGAGCGTCAAGGTCTTCGACGAGACGCGCTGCCGCCGGGACAAGCACGACAACCACGGCGACAGCACCGACGAGGAGGACGACTGATGAAGAGTGTTGTTTCTTCGCAGCGAATACGTGCATCGAGGTTTCTGTCTGTTCTCCCTCGCAAGAACCAACAGGGGCACCGTCACCAGCTGGATTTTCCAGTTTCGGTGACTAGGTGTGCCCTCGAGTGTTCTTTCTTGGCAGCGAACACATGAAACCTTCGATGCACGGCCTAGTTAGGTTTAGTTTTTTTGCAATATTTTTTGTTTGTGTCAACCATGGTTCAAACTATGTATTAGTTTGGGGAAAACCATGTTCCTAATTATGTCTTCGTGTAAACCACGTTCCCAATTATGTATTACTTTGTGGAAATTGAAATAAAAATGCCAAAACAAAGTTGAAATCTACATGAATAATCTGGGGTAGACCATGGTGAGTTGCACCCAAACACCCCAAGTATAGGGTTTTAGGCCAAAACATGCATTTTTGGGGCAAATCAAGTGGCTGGGGATGGCAGGGTGAGGCCACACTTGACACATGGATGCACCATTGCATGCCTCACACTCCTACCCTTGGCATCTACATGAATAATATGGGGTAGACCATGGTGAGTTGCACCCAGACACCCCAAATATAGGGTTTTAGGCCAAAACCATGCACTTTTGGGGCAAATCAAGTGGATGGGGATGCCAAATCAAGTGGATGGATGTGGATGTGGATGGGGTTGCCAGGGTGAGTCCAACTGAGTGCATGGTTATTTCATGTGAGAACCCTAGGAGACTTAACACAGAATGGGATATGGTCTATTTAGTCAACGTCGAAATAATCACAAGTACACAAATATGTGACTATTTTTTACCTCAAGCTCATATGTGACTATTTGTTATGTGACTATTTTTTACTGCTTTCTTACCCGTAGCTTCTATGTTAATCAAACTTGTTGATTTTAGCTAACATCTCTACGTGGCAATGACTTTGTTATCGAGGGATTGAACAAGATTGGCTACGGGGACTGAGCAGTCTATGTGAAAAACAATCTATGCATGAGAATACCAAACAAGGCATCTATTATACTCCGTATATTAAAATTAAATTACGGGCTCACCAGAAAAATTGAAATACTCTAGAAAATCCCACAAAAATTAGAAACATCTGACCGTTAAAATAAGTAATTAGCCGATGTCAACCACTGGATTTAAAATTTTTTTTTACAAAAATAGTTACACAAAATTACCCACCAATGCCATGCAAATTTTTTTTGCACTCCTTTGATAGGTTACAGACTCCATCGAAAAAACAAAACCTAAGCGAAACCTCTCCTAGCGCATGCTCACGGCGCCGCCGCCGTATTTGCTTTTCGTCTCCGCGCCAGTGGATCTCCTCTCCAAGTGCATACAGATCGATTATGGATCAGTGCTTTATGTTTGGAGTAGCAGATGCATGCAATGGACCACAGTATTTTAATCCATGGCTTCCGTGGATCTTGCTGCGGAGCGCCGCCGACACAGTCCACCGAAATCAGTTTTCAATCTTTGCCCCTCTTTGTCTCATATAGACAACATGCGCAGCCGTGCAACCAGGCAACATGGATCGATCATGGAATTTTACTTGGCTCATGCATACAGACTGGACGAACAGCACAAAGCCAATGTATGTATGAGGTTCTGTTTAACTGCTTCGTTTACTTCCTTAGAGATCTCCCAGATTAATTTCGTTCTAAATTATTAACTCAAAAGTATTCAGCCTTTTCTCTCCAGTCTGATAGCAGCCTGCCGTCGCCGTATTCAAGAGTATATTCATGCACGATGCCGCCGTATTCCGATCCCTTGGTGTGTCTCAGGAAACGCTGCTGCCGCCGCCGTGTTCAAAAGTGTATTCACGAACTATGCCGCTGCTGCTGTATTTCGATCCTCTGGCGTGTCTCAAGGACTCAAGTAACGCTGCTGCCGACATATACGCATCGGTGCTTTCAGCCAGTCCTTCATATATACACCATGCAACGTGGTTCGAAACTTTGCCTCATGTCACACCATCTTTGCTAGCATGGCGTCGCGCCAAATGACCGGCGATGTGCCAGCCCAAGGCCTTTCCAGCTCTGACATCTGAATTGATCGATGGATGTAACAGAAAAGAAAACGCCAAGATGACATGGCGGCCATTGCGCCACTTCCAGGCGATGTGCCAGCTAAACGGCATTCATCCTCTCCTGGTACGTGAACTGATCGACGGATGCGACAGAAAGACGCCAAGATGACATAGCTGGGCGTGGTTCGAACAAACCTGACATTGCTTGAAGGTACCGGCCGGCCCTTTCCAGTCCCTGATGGCTCACACAGTCGCACGTCAACCTACAACACGGTCAGCAACGAACTACAGCGGAGACAGCTGCTTGATTGGTAGGTTCTCTCAAATCACTCAGTTCTCCCATAAGTGTATAGCCAGCTGTTCCTTGCATGTATACACTTTTTTTTGGGCACCACTAGGAATCGGGATCCGATAGATAGCTTCCCATCGGACCTCGGTCTAGACGTACGATTCGAAGCACAATGGACGTCAGATTCTCACGAGGCCCGGTTGACAGTTTCGCTAAAACGTTGCCCAGATTGCATGCTTCGGTATTAACTGGCTAATGCTCTCTTTCCTCAACAGAACCCCTAATTAGTGGGATACGAATTAACTGCTCCCCAATTTAATTCTCGAGGATTTATTTTGATACAAAACCTATTTTGAAGGAAACTAGCAACGTTAGGGAAATTTCATGCATGCGGATTTGCTTCCCTGTGGTAGGATTTTTGTTTGTTTCCAACTTTATTTAGTTTTGCTTCCTTTTAAACTGAATCTTGCTTTATTAGGAAACATATCTCGTTTCCAATGTTATGCAAATCTTCTTCCCAGAAGCAAAACAAATCACGTTTCCAATATTATGATAATTTACCTCCGATGAATGACAGTTTTCTCCAAATGCATCAAAACTGTGTTTCCACGCAGTGAAGAATATGCATTCCTATGAATGAAATTAGCTTCCTTTTAATAGAACTAATATACAAATAGTTTGCTTCCAAATGAACCCCATTATGTTTCCAATGGTACAATGCTTTGCTTCCCACCCAACTGAAGTTTGCATCTATGAAATACATATATCTTTTACATTGTTTCTGCTAGCTACTTGCTTCCTACATAAGAAATATAGTTTCCTATGCATATTAGTATGCTGCAGCTACCGCATCATTAAACTAAGTTGACCCAGAACCGGTCGACGTTCCTCGCAGATTGATCTACTGTAGCCCATGACGGGCGAGGGCACCCCACTCTTGTATCTTGATGGTCGCTTGCTCAATGTGTCACAAGTTGACGTACCAACATAGCTGACGAGCTTCACCATATCCTGGATCAACTACTAGTTCCATGATGGCAATTCTCTGTTACAATAGAAACTTAGGAGAATGGTAAGCATTGCATGAAGCAGAACTTATGTACAATATAACCATTTACAAGAAGGAAGCAATATGTGTACATAAAAATATGCTACTATGAAGCACCTTAATGCTTTGCTTGTGGGAAGCAGATTCTATGTGACAAGAAACATGTAATACGTAAGAAAGAAGCACGTCCACGTAACAAATTTATATTGCAAAGTATATTGTTGTTTGCTTCCACTACAAATGATTGTATTCATTGCAGCCATGAGAGCACTACTAGGATCCAAGATTCCAAGTTGAGCGCGAGGACTCACTACAAGGAAGAGGGGTGGCGGCATGAAGGTCGGATTGGTCGCACGCGCATGGCCACGTCGCCGCGGCAGCGGGAAGAGGGGTGATGCCACATGAACGTCGCACTCAACACTGATGTAGGGAAGCAGGGATTCGACTGCCTGGATTCATAAGATCCGCCGCATGTCGACGCTGCACTAACCTGGAAGCGCCACACTGTGTCTAAGGTCGCGAGTTACCAGCCAGGCCAGCCACCGCCGTCGACGTGGTCGGAGCTGGTGGTCCTGAGGGTAGATCGAGAGTCGAGAGTCGAGAGCCGAGAGACAAGTCCCAGCGGCGGAGCAGCATCGGGTGTCGGCGGATATATGTACTCTAAATATAGATATTCATTTATTTCTTCCCAAATACCTAGATCCCACCTCAACTGTCCCCAACTCGCAATTATATGATGCAATATCATTGTTATTGATTGTAATTTTTTCTGTGACCCATCCAAGCTCGTCACGGATGCTATCGAGTCGTCACAGAATATGCTAATGTGTGACGATGATTGTGCTACCGTCACGGATATTTGGCAATGCATGACACCATAGGAACAACGTCACACATTACGATATTTCGTGACGTTGCGGACCACCGTCATGAGGGTTTTCGTCACAGTATATCAGATCTCTTGTAGTGAGTTCCTGATCCAAGCGGAGTTTTTGATTCAGATGGAGCCGATGCATGCATGGCGAGCTTGACGACGCAAAGCAGGAGATAAATTTGGAGAGAAGCCGAGCGATTCGGAAATTGTAACTAGGAGCGTAGTTTCAGGACGCATGGTATAGGCATCATGCGGAATAATGGGGAAATTCTTTCCGTGAAACCAGGAGTTTGCTGGCCGTGGGATTGAATAGAGATGGACGCCAATGGATAGGTCCGAACAATAAGCTTCCATCGGACTATGATTTGGAGTGTTTACCTTTTTTTTTGGCGGGGCACATGTATAACTTTCTCTTTGATTCTTTGATTAATAGACTGGAATCACATCGCAGGTTGGGGTAATTTTCCATTCATTGTAACATGAAGCAGCTATAATAAAGAGTCATGAATTAATTGTTGTTAAAGATGACGTTGGTAGACCAGCATGTAAACATGGTTTATAGGAATACATCTTTACTAGATGGATAGGCGCGCTTCGCCGCGCCGACTACAACATGTTTGACATGTGTGGTGGAGCTGGTATTTATCCAATCTTAACACATTAAACCTTTTATTTTCCTTCTGTTTTAGTGATACCTATAAAATAAATAGATGGGCACGCAGCTGCACCAGTGCTCCATCCCGCTGATATTTACCCCTTGAAATAGATTCTATGGTGCATTTTTGTTTTGTCTTCAAAGTAGATGGAATTTGGAAAGAAAGATACATAATCTTCTTGCTGTTCTAGCAAGATTTTGGTTGTTTTGTGTTGTTCATTCACGTCAGCTACTATCACTAAGCAATTTATTGTTCACGTCCACTGACATTGGTACATTGAAGAAAACTAAGAGTAAAAAAAACTTAATTTTCATATTCTATATTTCATATTCAGCTAGCTTAATTCAGTGATGCTAGTCAACTGTGGATCCTTGGTGGATCCTTGGTAGACAGACAAATAAAGAAAACTGTAGAGCCAAGAAAAGAAGCAATATCATAGAGAATAAAACTAAACAGGGCAATCTGAAAATTTAGCCAGGGTAATTTAAAGACAAAAGAGACAAAGATATCTTTGAGTAGACCGATTGATCGGCTGATCCTAGTTTTATACTCATCAGTAGACTAATTGACCACAATTTTATACAACAACATGAAATTCTGGAAGACCTGAAGCCTACCACTAATATAACAAGTACACATAACATAAACACGGCACTGTCTAAACTGATAACATCATGCTTGCAAGTAAAGCATCTCCTAACAATGTGGAACCGACTGCTAATAGGAAGTACAGATAATGCGGGCAAGAAAATGTTTAAACTGAACGCATTGTGCCTGCAACCGATGGATCTTCTATGAGTAATTTAAGAGCTAAACAACGGCAACCAGTAGTTGTAGGAAGGTTGGATTGGTTGGTTGAAAATGGGCTTTGTTTCTGCAATAGATTTCAGATAATCAGCTCTTACATTGTGCATATCAATGGAAAATTTTGCACTAAATAATAGATCACCACAGTAGTATCAAGATGGAACATACACTAAAGGAAAAGATATCTTGTGCATCAACGTAGCCTCCCCAAAAAAAAGTTGAGCATATAGATGGGAAGATGATTTCCTGTCACTATAACTTATAACTAATGTGGACATAGTATTTTGTTTTATGAGAACTGTAGAATGGAGGTCAAAACAGAGCTAGTTTTAAATTATCTGAGAGAACATACATAAATGCAGCGCAGTATTGAAAGTTAGATGTCGTAAACCGTATCAAAGGATGGATGTTGAATCATGCTAAATGAAAATCATAATCACATTAAATAGGATAAAGGTGTAAGTCACTGCCTCACTGCACATAAAAAATGTGTCAATGCACATATAGCTAACCGTACAGGCCTCTAGTTCTGTCAAAGATGTATGCATACAAACATCTTAATATGAGAAACAACCTTGCACCTTCAATGGTGCCTAGTATAAAATGCGGAGAAAGTTGTGATGGGTTTGTCGCCTCGACATAAAGAAGGTCAAAGACTAAATATGGAAGAGGTGGAGCGAGGGGGGAGCCCATCAGCATACCTACCACCAATAATAGAAAATATTGGCCTTGCGGATGAGAATTAATTAACTGACAATGCATTTAGTGATCGTATTTAAAAAAAAATACTCAGCAAGTCGAATTCGAAAGAAAAAAAAAACAGGGAAATGGGCTGCCCAGGTAAATGGTAATGGTTCTGGTGTGCATTTTACTATAACTCCTCTAGCAGAAGGACCACATAATGTCTAGAATAGAATAGACTTGCATAACAACTCGATAGCCAATTAGAGCAGCATGATATTTCAACATGTTTTGTCCATGCATGCAGATAGTACATAGAAATAAGTTCTACATTTCTCAGATTACTTCTAATTACACAATGTTTTCTCCATCAAACAGGTTCATCATAGAGACGGAAACGATGGTCATGGTGTTTTTAGTGCAAAATGTGTCTTTCACCTCCACCTTCCACCATGGTAAAAATTTGTGTTACATGGCTTTTCATCAAACACCTAGAGAACATACCAGAGTAAAACTTGAGAAAACAACATTTGTCAGACGATAGAGAATTCTCAATCAATCCCCGTGGAGTATCAAGAGTTCAAGACTGAAAGCTGCAAGAGAGAAACTGCAGAATAGCAATTCAGCAGCAACAATGTAGATAAACCTGACACAACCAATTAAGCATGACCAACTATTCCAAACATACTGAAACCTCGGCGTAGGATGAATTCCCACATTAAACAGCCACAAGGCAGTAGGATTCTAGAGAAACCAATTTGATACTTTTTTTTCTAATGTGGGTTATGTGTTGATTGGATAGATAAGAAGGGGTCCAAGAACAACCAATTTGATATACTCACCAACAAAATGGCTTGAGATCACAAAACAGTGGATTCACTTGCTGCCAGATTGCCAATTGCATTATCACAAAACAAAATCAGGATACCCTAGTCCTAGGTGTTATCGATGGAGTATGCAGGTAGCACTTTGCCTGCCAAGTGAAGGCAAGAGAAAAAGGTGAGGAGTCTCCTGTCATAAAATATAAGATTTAGTATGCATCACTCCATTACCATGAAAAATAAGTTCTTGAATCTGAACATCAAGATGTGAGACAATAATTCCATCAAAATTTATATTATATTTACTGCGAATTTTATTACTTTCCTTTCCTCCTTCTTGATGCGATCTCGCAAAATGTGATGCCATCGTAGGGCGGATACAATGCCATGTAATAAACAAAAAAATAAATGATGAAGGGTAGCAGACCTTTCTCTGGGACAGGGACATTTGGAAAAAATTGAACACATCATCGCTGCCCTTGTAGCAGTAGTTGTCTAGGATGCAGAATGCCACTCGGCTAGCGGAATGAGCCAGACAGCTGCCGCTGCGCCTGCCGGCAGCTGGACTGTGTTACGGTAGCAAAGTTCTTGAATCTGAAAAATCAAGATTCAAACAATCACACTACAAATATTTCAATTTCCATTATATATGTCACAAATTTCATTAGTTCTCTATCATGTACATTCTCCCATCTATCTCACAAGATCTGATGACATCATATATCAGAAAGATACTAAATAATAAATGAAAAAAAAAGATCAATCACAGCACACCTTTCTTTGGATTAAGGGCCACCATCGTTCCAAGATCGCTAGGGTTCTTAGCTCGCTCTTACACATACGAAACTAATTGCAGAACCTCATCAGCGAGATAGAAAACAGGTGTGAGGTCAAGGGAGGCTGAGCCACCGGAGCGCTGTGTTAGCGGCGGGGTGTCGACCAGCAGCAACCCTTCACCACGTTCCGGCAGCGGCGACTCGTCTGGTCTCGCTGCACCGGACCGAACCCGTCGTTATCATTCTCCCGGATGGACGGCTGGGCCTTGCCGCACCGGACCTCCGACGTGCGGCGGAAGAAGGACATGGGGTGGGATGGGTGGGGCCGGCGGCGACGGCGTTGGACGGTGGGTGAGGAGCTAGGGTTTGTGCGTGGCAGAAATTGGAGGTGCAGGACAACTCCATCAGAAGGGGAACTGAACGGGGAGAAGGCGCGAGAGCTGCGCCGGTGAGCGGCAGGGTTAAGGAGGCCGATGAGGAGTGGAGATGAGGCTGCCGGCGGCGTGGTTTCGAGAGTACTGGAGAGGGGCGTCTGACTCGGGAGAGAGGGGAATCGAGATGGACAAGAGACAAAGGTTATCATTTTTTCATAGCGAGGCTGGCCCACACGGCGATGCACGCACCGGCAAAGCGCTGGGAAGCCACGGATTGCAACAGCATTAATCTCTTTAGATAATTTTGATTTGATTACTCCTTACGACGTTCTATTCATTTTGTGCATGAACAAACTTGTGGCTTGCATGGTTGATTAAAATTGCACGGATGCTGCCGAAAAATATTGATTTACGACGATGATATATTTGCATGGCAACAATACTTTTTTATAATCCAAATTCGCTCATGATTTGATACATATTTGCATTATGACAAATCCTATCAACAGATTTTGATGGAAGAGTAAAAATAATGTACAACATGTCAGCATCATTGCGACGTGAAGTGCCTCGCAGGTCTCCTCGAAAAATCACCATTTGACTTGGCAAGGTCCCTTTCGCATCGCTTTTACGAGGTGAACACCAGCACCTAATCACCTCCAATATGTACCATCCACGTTGTACAAAATATTCTAACTGATTCTTGGTTTATCCGGTAGGGAAAATTTTATTGAATGGATTGGTGATAGTTTAGTCACTTATAATTGACAGATCAATGGTTGCTTAATTTCTTAATAATTATTTATTTTATTGATAAAATTAACAAACGATATTTCTGATTACTTCTAATGGATGGTTCAATGATACTTGAGTTGCTTCACAAAGATATATCATTCACAAGTTCCATTTTTTAAAACTGAACCTTCATGTATATAGCACCTGCATTGCACAAAGCTTTGAGCAGAAGAAACGAAACATGTACAGTAAATTCCAAAGATTAAGATTTTGGGACACACCTAATATACTGAGGAATATTATTAGCACGATGTGATTTTAGCAGATATGGTGCGATTATAACGTACATATCATGGTCTTACTTTCACATATTCAATTTTTTTGCATCGTATAATCTTTCTACATTGGCCAGTGCAATATATGCACCCACTGCATGTGCATATCTTGGATCTTCAATGTTTACGAGCATAAATACTTTACAAAGTTCATTAGGAAAAGTCAGATTCTTTGGACTATTGCTCGAATTTACTGATAGTGATGACTTGGAGAGTAGAGTAAACATCGATAAACAGTGCTTACGAATTGGCTTTTTAATATGTACAAAAGTTGAATTTATAACTATGGTTCTCTGTTGATCTCATTGACCTGCTGACACAAATGAAACCAACAAAGCAAGTAATATAGCAAATGAAACAAGTGAGGAGCAATCTAAAAACACGAATGAGAGATAACTCAAGTCATTTTATATGCTTTTTTCAAACAGTTTAATTTTGAAGAGTCATACATGGTTGCAGAAAATGGTCAAATAGGAGGATATCAACGATTATAATGACCACAATGATCTTAAAAGTATGGTGATTAAAATTTTCAACAAAGGATTTATTCTAAAGTTACATGGAAATAAAAATTAAATGATGTTTTTTTGGTTACATGTTACTAAATTACCTTTGAAATAATCATGAATGCATACAAAAACATCATTTTAGTTCAATGCAAATAATGTTTCTTATAGAACTAGCAGACTTATACTATGTTTGCATCATTTTTATCCGGGGTATGGCATTATAGATAGGGTCTTCTATTCTATATTACTGGAAACATGGTGACCAAATGATGGAGATACTTCAAAAAATAATTGTTATAAGCTTTGAACATATTCACTTTCTTTGATTATCATGTCATTTGTTAAGCTTATGTTTTATTATAAATGTTCATATCTATACCGGATGCCAGTTATAAATCGATTCTTATTGTGATACTACAAATCATCGATGTTATAAATTATCCGATATTTTCATTCTAGAAAAAAGTAAAGCCAGCAAAAGCTTTAAGGTTTATGTTCGTTCCTAAAGTTGTAGATGATGATTTATATGCTACCAATAGAAGACAAGGAGTTTTGTTGGATCTTCATATTTGGACCTTAAATATCAAAATGGTAGATTGTTTGACATATTAAAGACGATGCCCTCGCATTGCGAGGGCCACCTTGCTAGTTCATGCATAACAGTTATAACTAGCATTTATCTAGATAAAAGAATAACAAACAAGGCATTCATGCATAACAGTTATAACTAGCATTTATCTAAACAAGGCATTCATGCATAACAGTTATAATTAGCATTTATGTAAACAAGGCATTCATGCGTAACAGTTATAACTAGCATTTATCTAAACAAGGCATTCATGCATAACACTGGAGATATAAGTTCTTACTACTAAGACATTCCATAAGTAGAACTTAAGGTTCTACATACACACATTAAACCTAAAAGTTCTTAGTTATTCATTACAACCAGACAGACATAAGCTCAAAGGGACATAACATATATACGGCGGCGAGGCATCGGGCTGAGGCATGCATGGTAGGTTCACATGTTGCGACGCCTCTTGAGGATCCTGCCGGAACGGGGAAGGCGCGGACCCAGCAGAAACCTTGCAAGTGCCTCGTGGTCAGCCTTGCCCTGCCACTCGGGGGCGCTGTGGCGAGTGTCCATAGCATGCATCTCAAGGGAATTCAGCAAGCCGTCCTTCACCTTGCAGGGACAGAAGGGGCAAGCATGCCTTCCCCTACGCACTGTCTTCAGAATCCGAGACTCGAAACCCTTGACCTGCCTCTGCACGTAGGACTCAAAGTTGTCCTCGTCGACGTCATCATCTGTGTTGTACTGCAAATAAAATTAGTTAGTCATGTGCTTCATATATACATGGAAGGACAGTAAACCAATACAAGGACAGTATTCATTTCATTGAACAAAACAGACAACACATGAGGAATAATCGTACAAGAAAATTAGAACCGATGAGACATTGGATATGCCTCACCTGGAACATACTTCATCTGGAACATAGAACTATTACAATTGGTCGCCAATAATGAGAGGTAGCTAACAATAATATGAGAGGTAGGTAAAAATTCCCATCATAGTACTACAGACAAATGTGTGTTCCTTATTAGCTTTGCAGGATCAGGGTCACAGCACCGAATTGGCTCTGCCCATAGATTCCAATTTTTCCCCATGATTCGTTGTTTGTAAATTTTGTTTTCCCAAAGTTCATTTATACATACATTTCATGCCGTGACAATTTCTACAAAACATTGTTAGAAAAAGAAACCTTTCACTTTTGAACCGCTTTAACCAATCAGCAGCTTGTTTGTTATGTGATTATAGGATGTGATTAATTAGCAAATTGAATGAAAGCAGGCCTTATTTGTTATGTGTTTTGGAACAAATAGTTCTTCACTGAAGCCCAGAATAAGTAGCCTTATTTGTTATGTGGTTTCTTAATGTTGTTTATTGGTTACTAGCATGCACAACATTTATAAGCACCTAAATTAAAGCATCTTCTTGATTAATGAGCAAATTTTTTGACAGAATACGGCACTTTATTGATTAATAACTCATATCAATAGAAAGGGTCTTCCGGATGCAAGTCGGAGCATATAATTGGAAATAAAACCTAAAGACGCTAGATTACAGGATCTAGCTAAAATGTGTGCCGATTAATTCATAATTGGAGCGTTTAACATGCTAAAAGATGCAACAGAAAAGTCTGCAGCATTAGGTTGATGCCCATTACCAACACTCCCACCTGAGACCGATCATGCACAGTGGAGTTTAGTCGCTGGATCAAGGACAAGCAATCAATGACGAACACGCATTTGAAAAACCCCTATCTCTAGTTATCAGCAGAGATTGTCGAACAGCCAAAGCTTCTGCAATCTCCGGAGAGGTAAATGATTGAACGAATGAGGGTTTTTTTTTACAAAAAGATCAAGGTCTCTTCAAAACCACGCGCATCCGCTTATTTGTGGACGGAGGGAGTAGATCTACCTCGCAGGGCTCGACGAACTCGCGGACACAGCAGCGGTTACCAGATCGACATAGCATCCACTCGCATCTAATACATCGACATAGCAGCGGTTACCAGATCTGAGAGGGGAGACAGAGCTTTACCTCGCAGGGCTGGACGTACTGGCAGGCTTCGTACAAGGCGTCGATTTCCTTGTACGCCGCCTCCCTCTCCGCAGCAGCCACCGCATCAGCGCCGCCGCCCAGATCAGCACCAGCCGGTCCCGCTCCGCCATCCACCACCGCACCAGCAGGCGCAGCCGCTCCCGCAACCGCTCCCGCAGCCGCTCCCGCAACCGCTCCCGCTGCCGGTCCCGCTGCCGCTCCGGCTCCCGCTCCGGCAGCCGCCCCCGCAGCCGCAACCGCTCCCTCTCCGCCGTCCAAACCAGCAGCAGCCGCGGCCAAGTTCATGTCCATGGCCGGATCTGTGCTTCGACTAAGAAATGGGAGTGGAAAGAGAGGCTTTGGTCGAACTAGGGTTAGGGTTTGCTCTCCTCTGCTTTTTGCCAGAAATGGGGATGGTGGGGAGGGGATGAGGCCGAGTGGGGTTAAAATAGGCGACTCTTTTGGACTGTGCGCGTGGGCGTGGACCCTTGTGTGGACCCGTGTGTACGCGGAAGAGAAACGGACGGTAGTGTACGCGGAAGAGGTACGGGCGTACGTGTACGCGGAAGAGGTACGGGCGCGTACGTATTCTCGCGGTGATACGCGTACCCCCTCGGCTAACGGGTCCTGCGGGTTTTGGAGCGGGCATTTCTATACCCGAATCGAATTTGAAAAGACGATCCTGCCCCTCGCCGCGGAGTAATCTGGGTCGTCTTTGTGTTCTGCTCGAGATAACCGTTCGACGTTGGGGGTCTATGGAAGCACTGGCCATAACAAATAAGAACAACAATATAAATCGATAAGCACATATATGATGGTGAAGTGTCAACTAAAAAAAATATATACAGCAATCTGCTAAAAAGGAGCCCGTAAAACATGACCAAATCATCATAAGATAATATACTCGCTTCTCCCTTGTTTTTTATTGAGCAAATGACACATGCCACGTAAATTATACGAACACTAGTTGAATGCTCGTGCGTTGCTACGGTCTATTTTCCATCGTCACATATATCATCCATGTAATGTAATATACACATAAATACCGAAAAAGATAGCCACATATTTTAATAAATATAAAAATTATATTTAGCGTATTTCAATGTCATGTGCGCTAAAAGAAATGATTAAACTATCTCTTATTAACTACTCCATTAACATGCTTGGGCTACCGGTTGACATCGGCGAAACTCCATTTATATCAAATCTAATATTTAAATATGGTCATATGCAATATGCACAGGGAGAATTCTCTTATTACACCTTTTTTGATTGTGTATTTTTCTTTCAGTGCCATCGTGTCAGAGTATAGTGTCTCCATAGCTTTTGTTCCGATGATTCCCTGTCACAAATTTCATGTTATATCATCTATAGTACTTACTGGAAACTGTTAGTCAAAGACTTCTCTAATAGAAAACGCCTTATTTTTAGTAATATGATCTGATAATAAATAAACATATTTAAAAATGAAGATATAAAATTTAAAGATAATTGTTTGATGCTCCTGCATAATGCAGGGAAAATACGCCGCCCAGAGCAGCGCAAGGCTTCCTAAAGTCTTTCCTTACCCCCATAAACATAATTCATGAGCACAAAAAGAAACAACCACAAAATATCTCAATATTACTCCCCGAAGCGTAGGAGAGCAACGTCTACCTGCCCCGAGCATGACGACCGGTACGCACCCCTTACCTATTGGTATCTTGGCCTCGGGCGATGTGTAATTTCTACTGTGCTTGGGAGGTATCACGAGGTACTGATACTTCCATGCCTAAACATGTGATGACCATGATGCACATGCATCAGTGTAGAAAATATTTTTTCCCAACAATGCTAAAAAATATGAGCATGTGCATCACCACTCACAGGGTGCATCAGGGTCTACGTCAGTCTGGCTCCGCCCCTTGTTTGCAGCAGTACTACCATTTGTATCCTCCTTCTGTTTTGTTGTTTGTATATGTACCAACTCAGTATTGCTATGTTTGTAAATACAAGCAACGTATGCCTACGGCCGTACATCGTAAAAAAGAAGAGGAGGGAGGGGGCACAATCATTTTTAAAGAAAGACCATATTGAGAATTCAATCAATTGCGGAGGTTCACCGTCCGCTAGACGGCGAATGCCCATTGGGCAAGCCCAATTTCTTACATGATAAATCATACCAGCAGTTCAAGACTAAGAGCTGAATTAATAAATTGCTAATGGTTTGAGAACATGCAAGAGCTGAATTCAATTCGGGAGCAATCTGAAGTTTAGCATGTTGTCGGACGTAATGATGTATGCATTCAGATCGAGTCTTCATGCTGATACATATAGAAAGGGCAGATGCCATGGGTTGCTTGGCCCTGGTAGAGATGGCCGTTGATACGTCTCCAACGTATCTATAATTTCTTATGTTCCATGCTAGTTTTATGACAATACCAACATGTTTTAGTCATACTTTATAATGTTTTTATGCATTTTCCGGGACTAACCTATTAACAAGATGCCGAAGTGCCAGTTCCTATTTTTTGCTGTTTTTGGTTCCAGAAAAGTTAGTTTACAAATATTCTCGGAATTGGACGAAACAAAAGCCCACAGTCTTATTTTCCGAGGAGGCTTCCAGAACAACGAAGAGGAGACGGAGTGGGGCCACGACGTGGCCACCCCATAGGACGGCGGGGCCCCACCTCTGGCCGCGCCGACCTATGGGGTGGGCCCCTCGGGCGCCCCCTACGCTGCCCCTTCGCCTATTTATTCCCTCCGTCGCGAAAACCCTAGTACCGAGAGCTACGATACGGAAAAAGTTCCAGAGATGTCGCCGCCATCAACCCCATCTCGTGGGGTTTAGAAGATCACGTCCGGCACCCTGCCGGAGAGGGGAATCATCACCGGAGGGCTCTACATCACCATGCCCGTCTCCGGACTGATGCGTGAGTAGTTCATCCTTGGACTACGGGTCCATAGCAGTAGCTAGATGGTTGTCTTCTCCTCTTGTGCTATCATGTTTAGATCTTGTGAGCTGCCTATCATGATCAGGATCATCTATTTGTAATGCTACATGTTGTGTGTTGGGATCCGATGAATATTGAATACTATGTCAAGTTGATTATTGATCTATCATATATGTGTTATTTATGTTCTTGCATGCTCTCCGTTGCTAGTAGAGGCTCTGGCCAAGTTGATACTTGTGACTCCAAGAGGGAGTATTTATGCTAGATAGTGGGTTCATGTCTCCATTGAATCTGGGGGAGTGACAGCAACTCCTAAGGTTGTGGATGTGCTGTTGCCACTAGGGATAAAACATCAATGCTTTGTCTAACGATATTTGTGTTGATTACATTACGCACAGTACTTAATGCAATTGTCTGTTGTTTGCAACTTAATACTGGAAGGGGTGCGGATGCTAACCTGAAGTTAGACTTTTTAGGCATAGATGCATGCTAGATGGCGGTCTATGTTCTTTGTCGTAATGCCCTACGTAAATCTCATAGTAGTCATCATGATATGTATATGCTTCTCTATTCTGTCAGTTGCCCAACTGTAATTTGTTCACCCAACATGCTATTTATCTTATTGGAGAGACACCACTAGTGAACTGTGGACCCCGTCCTTTCTTTTACGTCTGAAATACAATCTACTGCAATCATTGTTCTCTGTTGTTTTCTGCAAGCAAACATAATTCTCCACACCATACGTTTAATCCTTTATTTTCAGCAAGCCGGTGAGATTTTTTTTTAAAGCTAACTACTGCAGGGGAGTCCCCCACAGCCTTTTATTAATCAAGCACAAAAGGGAGAGTACAATATTTACAGCATATATACAAGAGATCTAATCTAAAAGCTAACTACTTTACAACAAATTGTCAATCCATGATGACAAAAAGTCAACAGAACTCTCTTTTACCCTATGCTTAAGCAGGGCAATGTCATAAATGAAACCCTCCTTCCAATTCCGAAAAGTTGGCTGTATATTCTTGAAGATCTTATTATTCCTCTGCTTCCATATATTCCAGCAAGCCAAGATTATAATCTCCACAAAACAGGGTCCCTTAAAACTTTTCTTAGTATTTTTCAGCATTTCTGGTCCAGAACCTGATGTCCAATTAACTTGTAAATATATCCAGACCCTGACACTAAAAGTGCATTCAAAGAATAAGTGTGACCAATCTTCCAGAGCATCAGCACAACATAAAACACATCTGTTATCTGAAGTAACTTGCCAATGCCTTCTTCTTAACATATCTTTAGTATTAATTCGATCATGCAAAATAAGCCATGCAAAGAATTTATGCTTAGAGGTACACTTGCTCTTCCATATCCATTGTGATGGGAAATGTGAACTGATATGTTGGAAGCTCAATCTATAAACTTGGCTTGGGATAAAAATTCCTGATTTGTTGCTTGTAATAAGCCATTGATCATTTTCATCCGATGTGACAACCCCTGCTAACATATGTTGAAGTGTTCTTAATTCTGCAGCAGCCTCAGCTGATATAGGCAGATGAAAAGCCTGCACAGGATCAGTAATTTGTAATGCCTCCTTAACTGAAATGAATTTGTCCTTTGCAAAAGAGGAAAGTCTGGGAAAGATATCATCAATGACCCCATTATTCCAATTATCTGACCAAAAAAGAGTTGTTTCCCCAGAGCCTATCTTGCAATGTGTCACTTGTCTGTATAGTTCAAACATTCTCATAATGCTCCTCCACCAAAAGGAACCACAAACAGTGACAGCATGAGGTACCTCTTTATAGTAGTATGAATTCCTAATCAGTTTGACCCAAGGAAGATCCACATTATTATAAAATTTATGTAACTGCTTCATCATAAGGCATTTATTCTGGATCTTCAAATTGATGATACCTAATCCTCCTTTATTCTTTGGTTTGCATATCATATCCCAAGATGCCAATGAGTGCACCTTCTCATCATCCTTTCTTTTCCTCCACAAGCAATTCCTTCTGGCTCTATCTATAACATCAATCACTCCATCTGGTATATCCAGTGTGCTAAGGTAATGGATAGGCATTGATGACAAAACTGAATTAACCAAAATTAATCTGTCACCATAAGACAAGAAAGATGCTGAAGCAGTGAGCCTTCTTTCAATTCTATCAGTGAGTGGAGAAAGATCTCTGATTGTTGGTTTAGTTGTGCCCATAGGAATACCAAGATATGGAAATGGCATAGAGGCAATATTACACTGTATTTGTGTTGAGAGTGCCTCAGATTCCAATTGAGAAATATTTATTGGTATGAGTGACGATTTGTGATAATTGACCTTGAGCCCAGTGAAGGCTGTGTACTCACCAAGGACTTCTTTCAAAATCTGTAATTGTTCTACTTCAGCAGGTAACATAATAATAGTGTCATCTGCATATTGATAGTCAGAGCTTCCTCTATTTGGGATTGGTGCCTTTAATCTCCCTTCCCTGTATGCATGGTTAACATAACTTTGTAGTAAATCCCCACCAAGGACATACAAAAGAGGAGATAAAGGGTCTCCCTGCCTGACCCCTCTTCTACAAACAAAAGTTTTGCCAGGGACACCATTCAACAGAATTGCAGAAAAACCAGAGGCAAGAATTTCAGTGACCCAGTTAATAAAAATTGGATCAAACCCTTTAAGTTCCATTATCTTGATGATGGCTTTGTGTTCAATTGTATCAAAGGCCTCCTCAAAATCTAGTTTTAGCACAATAACTTTCCTTTTAGATTTCTGACATTGATATAAATACTCAAAAGTCCATTCTAAACAGTCTTGGATAGTTCTGCCCCTTATAAACCCATATTGATTTTCATGAATGCATCTTGTAATTTGGATCTGAAGTCTGTTAGCAGCTAACTTTGTCAGAAATTTCAGACATGTATTTGCCAGTGAAATCGGCCTGAAGTCATTCACTGTTTCTGGAGACAAGTTTTTTGGAATCAAAGTGATGTATGAACTATTGATACTTTCCAGAGGAGCTTGGCCCTTATGAAAATCTCTGCACAAATTGATGAAATCATCCTTTATGATAGACCAACATTTCTTGACAAATAACCCATTAAAACCATCTGGGCCTGGAGCTTTGTCAGTTTTCATATATTTTACCACACCCTCAATTTCTTCTGCAGTAAACTCTTTTGACAAGATATCCAATCCCTCCACTGGGAAGATAAGATGAGATATGTCAGCTTGTGTGGCAGAGACATTTGTAACACCCATTCTATTTTTATAACATGCCCAAAAAGCATTAGCCTTCTGATTATGCTCCACCATGGAGTTGCCTTGCTCATCCTTTATGACTGAGATAACATTATGTCTGTATCTTTCTGTTGCCTTTGCATGAAAGAACTTGGTATTTTCTCCTGCAAGTTTAATCCATCTAATGGTGCATCTATTCCTCCAATATGCTGACTGTATACCCAATAATTTTTCAAGATGTACCTTCACTATATTTCTGAAATTAAATTCCTCCCTGCTCAGATCCCTGGAATCCTCCAAATTTTCAAAGAAAAAGATGACCTTATTGCATTGCTCAATTATCAATTTCAGATGAGACAGATTTTCCCCCATTTCTTCAGAGCATATCTGAGATTTTTAAATTTGGCAGCCAAAACAGAGGCAGCATTAGCTTTGTGAGTTGGTAAGTCCCAGGCCTTTTGCACCACATCCATAAATCCTGGTTGATCTACCCAAATATTCTCAAATCTAAAGATTTTTGCCTTTGGAATGGATGTAGAAATAGACACCACACAAGGAGTGTGATCAGAAGTAGATTTTGACAAAGGGAAAACCATTGTATTGGGGAATCTTAGTGTCCATTCACATGTTGTAAAGAACCAATCCAATTGTTCCAGCAAGGGTGAGGCTTGCATATTAGACCATGTAAATCGTCTACCTTTCAAAGGCAATTCCAATAACCCTAGATGGCTAATAATATTATTAAATAGAAAGATATCTGCCATATCAGCCCCTGGCTTATTTCTATTATCAACAGATCTCATAAAATTAAAATCCCCAATGAGTAACCAGTTATCATGAACAGGGATATCCAGATCATGCAACCATTGAACAAATTCATCTCTCATAATTCCTCTACAAGGCCCATACACAGTAACCAAAGTCCAACTTTCAGCAGTATGAGCAGAGGCAAATTGTATCTTAATAGCAGAATGAGTTGTTTCAAGAGAGTACCCATAAAAACCCTACTGTTCCAAAGGACAATAATCCCCCAGAAGCACCAATGGAAGGCACAAATGCAAATCTATCAAATCTCTTGGGGCAAAAAGTCCTTATAAAAGAGTGCTCAAAAGATTCACATTTAGTTTCTTGCAGACATATAATGGCACAATTACTTTCATCAATTTTGTTAAACACCAGTAATCTTTTATCTTTATCATTTAATCCTCTGACATTCCAGCACAGAACATTCCAATCAACCTTCATTTGTGTACTATTCATCAGAACCAAATATAACACAGCAACAATGGACCACGCATAACAGGCCACACATAATAGTCATGAACACCATAGTAACAGATAATATTGTCATTACAAGCACAAATGGAGAATAAAAGTCTGGCATTTCCAAAAGCTACTCTCCTATCTTCCACAAAAGCACCACTGGTTGTCTGACATAACCACTTATACTGCATTGGATGACTTCTTTTTCTTGGGGTCCACAGGATCAGCCATAAGCTTCTCTGCTGTAATCTCTTCCTCAGGGATCTCCAACTGCCTTCCAATGTTCTGCAATGTTGAAACAGGTATGAAAGGAACCACTTCCTCCTCCTCTTCATCTACTGACTTTGATGACTTTGGCTTTTTTCTTGCTGTACCCTTGTCTGGCATACTTTCAAATTTATATCCATTAGCTTTAGCCATATGTCTGGTACATCTTCTGACAGAGCTATCAGTCCAGGAGGAACTGTCCACTTCTTCAGTAAAAAGAGAAATTGCAGTAATGGAATTCCTCCTTGAGTGTTTTTTCCTATCTTGTTTCTGAATATGCACCTGAGGTTTAAGTGCACTTCTTGTCATCCTGGTAGTTGGAGGAACAAAGGTTTTCCTCTTTCTGACTACCTCTTTCCCAACAGCAGATTCAGGGACAACATTCCCCTCCTTGATTGATGAAGCATCAGGAACCATTGACATCTCACAAAATCTGGCTGTGTCAGAAAACAAAGGCCTACCTTCAGTGAGCCAATCAAACTTGTGTGCAGGTATTGCAGATGGGATTGCATTCATGAAAATAGCAGGAAGTAAACCCTTATAGACTCTATCCATGACCATGTCCTTGGGCAAAGGAGGGCCAACAATCACAGTGTTCATGCAGTTTGCATAACTAGGAAATTGTTTGTCCAAGAATGAAATAATATCCTTGCCTAGCACCTCAAACTGCACCTCAATTCTATTGAGAACCAACTGCTGTGGTACATGCAGCATATTAACTGATCCTTCTGAACTTGAGGAATCAATAATAGCAGAATCATTGAACTGATGGATGTCCTGTTCCATAGGCTGCTCTGGGATGACTTCTTGCTGTTGCTCCTGCATCTGAACCTCCACCTCCATAACATGATCTTGCTCTTCCTCTAGATCAAACAGAGGATGTTGAATTCCATGGTTGTGATCATTAGGCTGCACCTGTTCTTGTACATCCCATCCTATCTCAGGAAATTGTGGGTTCACAAAATTGTTCAGATTGGGCATCATAAATCCTGGCATAGGGTGTGGATTACCATTGAGTGGCATTTGATCTTCATCATGAGGTAGAGCATCAGCAAATTCAACACTAAGTATGAAACAAGCAGCTGTCCAGGACTCTTTAACACCACCCACAGATGCATATTTACTAAAGACTATATCCCTGGGAACCTTAGCTTCAGATGGAAAAGCCACATAACATATAGTTCTCTCAAGCAAAGCATCATCCTGGTGCCAATGCAGTAATTTCCCAAAGGAGCTGATAGCATTAGCCAGGTCATAGTCATTCCTATAATCCAAGGGAATACTGAGAAACATTAACCAGCCATATCGAAATCCCTGCACAGCCCTATGGTTATCTCTATCATCATGATTGAGAAATCGAACAAACACCCCCTGCTGTATCTGGTAAGGGATATGATTCACCAGCGTTGCTTAAGCCGCAGGGCTACGAAGACGATAAAACCCCAATCCAAGCAAACACGGCTGCACATCCTCAACAGTACGCTGCAGTTGTCCTTCAATGAAGTTTCGTACCTGCTGGCGCCAATGCGGAATCAACTGACCGGGTGGCGGCGGCATGAGCTCAGCGACACATATGCTATCATGTCGTCGAGGCGGATCGACTGAGGGACTGTAGAAAGTCCGAGGGAGACGAGTGGGGCCTCCATCGATGACCTGATGGCCATGCGGGAGCCAAGGAGTTGGATCAACCTCAAAGTTCGCCATTGCAGGGCTAGGCGGTGGTGGGAGCGGAGGCGACGAGGGCGGACAAACAGGGGAGGAGGTCTCTGCAGGAGGTACTTGTGTACTCTTAGCAATATGAGTAGAATCTGAACCGGCCCTCCCCCCGTGGGTAACCGACTCCAGGTGGGAATCTTTGTCTGAACCGACCAGAGCCTCATTAAATGCAATATTACCTTTCCGAGGAACCCATTTAAAAGATTTACTTTGCTTCCAATCAAAACAGTTTTTCCGAAAATGACCATATCTAAAACAGAAACGGCATCGGACTTTCCTTGTGCAATCCTTGGCCGTATGTCCCATAGACAAACACCTCGAGCACTCCCAAACTTCATAAGCCATGTCATCAACCAATTTTTCCAAAGCAATATATCCATGTGGGTCCTCTATAGACTCATTAGTATCAGGGTTCTCCACGTTGGCGCCGGAATCACTGGTGTTGCGCCGCACTACACTTAAGTTGGGGCAAAGTAGTTTGATTGTGTTGTGCAGGTTCCACGTTGGCGCCGGAATCACTGGTGTTGCGCCGCACTACACTCTTTCACCAACAACCTTCACGTGGCCTTCATCTCCAACTGGTTCGATAAACCTTGGTTTCTTACTGAGGGAAAACTTGCTGATGTGCTCATCATACCTTTCTCTTGGGGTTCCCAACGGACGTGTGCTTTACCGTCACAACGAAGCTGCTTTTCTGGCGCAGTTACACCCCAGGGATTTCTAACTCCCACACGCCAGCAGCCGAGCGGATGCCACGCGCGACGGCGAAGGCATAGAGCTAGGGGCCATGGCCAAGGCGGTGAACCAGCGACCGGCTATAAGTGACGGGCTGAGCGCATCAAGCGAAGGCTCAACTACGATGTTGAAAGGACGATGGACGGTTCCATATGGAGTAACTGCGATTACAATGCTACATGATGGGGACTTCCCCATGGATTAGATAGTACCAGCAGGTACCATACGTTTGTGAGTCGTTAGATGCAGATGTCTTGAACGGTGGGGAAACTTTTCAAGTAGTGCAGAATTTTCCGTTGGTGTTTTTGAGGAAATTGACCACCTCGTACAACTCGAGCTTGTCCTGGTCGGCACCAACGACGTGCGGCGCGGGAGAGAAGTAGGTACCCCTTTTGCCCATTAGAATCTTAGCCCTGAGCTAGTTGTACTTGTTTGCATTTTGTAGGAAATCGGTTACTTCCTTTTTTTTTGCGACTCAATAATTTCATTCATTATTCATCGGGCTTACAATCATTCTGCAAACAACGAACTAAAAAGAGGGAATATAGTTTATCCAAAGACATCTACGTCTAGTAGCCGATGCTTGCTTAGCACATAGATGTGCCCCTTCATTTGCTTCACGCCCGATAAACGCCAATTGGAAGAATTCTAAATTGCTGGTCATACCCTCAATCTCTTGGAGAATAGAAGTAATTTCGGATCTGCCTTGATTTCGATCCTTCCAGAGTTTAACAACATCGCTGGCATCTGTTTCAACTTCAACACGAGATATGCCTAAGTCACAGGCTAGTCGGACACCATCCCTCACAGCGATAGCCTCCATGATCAATGCGTTAGCCGCGTGGGCATACCAAACAGTTTGTCCTCTAACAAGATCTCATGCATGATCACGCATAACCAGACCCGTCGTGCCCTCTCCAGATGACTCAGAGAAACCTACATCAACGTTTAGTTTAACAACTCCTACATTTGATTGTAGCAGCGCCTTATAGGCTGATCGCACTGTAAAGTTTCCATGTTTCTCTAGTTGCCAAGCCCACATATCTTCTCCTAAACCCCCAACTGGGATCTGCATTATCGCACACGCATCAACCGGTGCAAATTTTTCATACAGAAGCTCTTCCTTCCATTCACCTGTTTCTAGTTCCAACAGTTCTTGTACCAAATTAACATCCGAGTTGGGTATTCTCACAATTGGTGTCCTTCCTGGATTAGTAGGAATCCATGGTTCATCCCAAATCCGCGTACTTCCTCCATCACCAATGCGCTTAATCAAACCCAAATTTAGTGCCTCTCGTCCATAAAGAATTGCCCTCCAAGTATGAGATGAATTCCTTTTATTTCTTGCTGTCATAAAATCACCATTGTGGAAGTACTTGCCATTCAACACTCTTGCACATAATGACTCCGGGTTAGAGATCAATCGCCACCCTTGTTTCGCTAACATAGCTTTGTTGAAGAGTACGAAGTCCTTAAAACCAATTCCGCCACAAGATTTCGGTCTGGCAAGGTCCGCCCATTTGACCCAGTGCATCTTCCTCTTTTCATCATTTCCTCCCCACCAAAACCGCGCCACCACTGCTGTAATTTTTTTACATAATTTCTTGGAAAGCTTAAAGCAACTCATTGAATAGATTGGAATAGCTTGACAAATTGCTTTGATCAACACTTCCCTCCCCGCACTATTAAGCAACTTTGGTGCCCAACCTGACGCCAACTTCTTGATTGTAGCTACAATATGCTCGAACTGATCATCCGTAGACCTCCCTAAAGAGCAGTTGGAAGTCCTAGGTACTTCTCAACCAAAACTTCAGTTGGAATTGACGTTCCTTGGTGAACAGCTAGCTTCATATTATCATCTGCATTTGCACTAAAGAAAACAGCTGAAAAAATTGCATGGGAGATGTCTTGGAAGCTGGTCACATTTTATGTACACAATGCATGTATACCAATCACGCCCATGAAAAATTGCATGCACCGGACAGTTATCTTTGACGTGGATCATAACTTAATTATTCTCGTATACTCAGCATGCAATTATTGTATAAGAGATAAAGCAGGATATGGGCGCTAGAATTTAGGGTCTTAATTTCTTCAGAAAATCTGGAAAAGGATTGCCTCCCAATTTTATTTTTTCTTGCTCGGGAGAGACTTGTATTAATAACCAGGAAAGAAATTGTGTCACGGATTTTCTAGGGATTAGCATGGAAATAAAATTTGTTTCCCATTTTTCCTCCTGTGGGTTAAGTAGGATCGGATTGCCTCCCTTTTTCTCAAAATTGACATGCGATGAAAATGGATGTTTTCGAGGTGATCGACGGTTGAGATTGCTCCAATGTTTGATATCAAAGTGATACACCATCCCCAACTGCAATATAATAGTAAAGATTGAACGGCCACTGCATTAGCATGGGTGAAAAACATTGAGGGAATTCCACATATGATGGCGCGTGATGCACACGTCCGTTGGGAACCCCAAGAGGAAGGTGTGATGCGCACAGCAATAAGTTTTCCCTCAGAAAGAAACCAAGGTTATTGAACCAGTAGGAGATGAAGGCCACGTGAATGTTGTTGGTGGAGGAGTGTAGTGCGGCGCAACACCAGGGATTCCGGCGCCAACGTGGAACCTGCACAACACAATCAAAATACTTTGCCCCAACTTAACATTGAGGTTGTCAATCTCACCGGCTTGCTGAAAACAAAGTATTAAACGTATGGTGTGGAGAATGAAGTTTGTTTGCGAAGAACAACAGAGAACAGAGATTGCAGTAGGTTGTACTTCAGATGTAAAAGAAAGGACCGGGGTCCACAGTTCACTAGTGGTGTCTCTCCAATAAGATAAATAGCATGCTGGGTGAACAAATTACAGGTGGGCAATTGACAGAATAGAGATTCATATACATATCGTGATGACTACTATGAGATTTAATCAGGGCATTACGACAAAGAACATAAACCGCCATCCAGCATGCATCTATGCCTAAAAAGTCCATCTTCAGTTAGCATCCGCACCCCCTCCAGTATTAAGTTGCAAACAACAGACATTGCATTAAGTATGGTGCGTAATGTAATCAACACAAATATCCTTAGACAAAGCATCGATGTTTTATCCCTAGTGGTAACAACACATCCACAACCTTAGAACTTTCTGTCACTGTCCCAGATTCAATGGAGGCATGAACCCACTATCGAGCATAAATACTCCCTCTTGGAGTCACAAGTATCAACTTGGCCAGAGCCTCTACTAGCAACGGAGAGCATGCAAGAACATAAACAACACATATATGATAGATCAATTAATCAACTTGATATAGTATTCAATATTCATCGGATCCCACCAAACACAACATGTAGCATTACAAATAGATGATCTTGATCATGATAGGCAGCTCACAAGATCTAAACATGATAGCACAAGAGGAGAAGACAACTATCTAGCTACTGCTATGGACCCATAGTCCAAGGATGAACTACTCACGCATCATTCCGGGGGTGGGCATGGTGATGTAGAGCCCTCCAGTGATGATTCCCCTCTCCGGCAGTGCCGGAGCGATCTCTTGAATCCCCGAGATGGGATTGACGGCGGCGTCTCTGGAACTTTTCCGTATCGTGGCTCTCGGTACTAGGGTTTCGCGACGGAGGGATTAAGTAGGCGAAGGGGCAGCGCAGGGGGCACCCCCCACCCCACATGGCGGCGTGGCCGGGGTGGGGCCGCCGCCTGGGGTGGCCGCCTCGTGGCCCCTCTCCGTCTCCTCTTCGGTGTTGGAAGGCTCCGTGGAAAATACGACCGTGGGCTTTTGTTTCGTCCAATTCCGAGAATATTTCCTGTGTAGGATTTCTGAAACCAAAAACAGCAGAAAACAGGAACTGATCCTTCGACATCTTGTTAATAGGTTAGTGCCGGAAAATGCATCAAAACATCATAAAGTGTGAACAAAACATGTAGATATTGTCATAAAATTAGCATGGAACATAAGAAATTATAGATACATTGGCGACGTATCAACGTACCATCAAGCTTAAAAGAAAAAGAGAGCATACTATGATCTCGTAAAATATAGCGCGCTTAATTATCAAGAGATCTGGGAGCAACAATAACAAAAAATCTACATATTCATACACGAAAATAAAAAATCATATTCTTTTAGATGAGTAAACTTTTCCGAAATGGAGGCATAGCCCCAACCTCTGCACCCATTGATGCATGCAACTTTAATTTTTATTTAGGGCACATTTGGTATCTCGGCTCCCTTTGCTCGTACTCGGGGCGCAATTTTTTGGCCGTTTAATTTTCTAGACTACCCATGTTGTTGCACATCACGGTTCTTAGAGCATCTCCACTCGGCTCCCCAGCACTCCCTCCTCAAGCGAAATTTACCGCCGGATGGATCTAAAATTTTCAGCCGCGGTCCAAGGAGCCCAAAATTCGCCTGATTGGGACAATTTTTTATCCGGTGATCCCAGACCAAACCTAACTACCCGGGGAGTGCCTGCGAGCGCCGGATGTAGAGAAAAGGGCGTGAAACTACGAGAAGACACGCGAAGAATCCCGCCATGCCAGTGGCCCCGTTCAGTCAGTGACACAGGGCGGCGGTCATCGTCATCTCCTTGGCTTCTGCGCGCCATTACTGGCCAGAGCGGCAGGTCAGTGGACACGCGGCGGAGTTAAGGGAGCATCAGGCCAGTGGACACACGGCAGTCATCTTCGTCTCCTCGGCTTTTGCGCGCCATTACTGGTCGGAGCAGCAGGCCTATATACCCTCCCCCCTCTTTTCCCCTTCTTCTTCCTCCACGTGCCGCCGCTAGACCACCCAAAATCCTAGCACCTCTACACTCCCCTTTCCAGAGCACAAAGATGGCTGAACGCTACCCCGACGACGGTGCGGAGGCCAACAGGTTCGGCCGCCGGTCCCTCCACGACTAGGAGGGATGGCTCCTCTACGAGGTCAACTACTCGGCGCCGCCCGATTTCCGTGGGCCGCCGTCCAGGCGGCTTAGCGTCGGCGGCATCTACATCCCTCCACCGCCGGTGGCCGCCGATTTCGATGAAGAAATCCAGGTTGCCCTCGCCGTGATGTCGGACGAGGAGTGGGCCCTACCTGAGCGCTTCCCCGACAACCACAACGCGTGTGCCACGTACTTCCGCGAGCAGGTTGAGCGGGAGCTGGCGTCCTACGAGGGCCCTCCTCCGGTGCCGGCGAGGAACAACACGGATGGCATGCGCCACTGGTGGAGCGTCCCCTGTCGCGCCCTCGCCGCCGTCCTCGAGCACATCTAAGCGGGGAATTCCCCTATCCTGCAAATGCCGCCGAGGACTCCGTCATTCTCCCGGCGTCACGGGAATTCGTGGGTGCCACGGCGTATGGTATCCACGTCATCGTCTCCAGGGTCGGCGTCGCGCTCCTCAGGCTCTGCGCCGCCAGCCACGCCGAGCACCCAGCTCCGCGCTGTCAAGTCGGAGCCTGCCTCGCCGCCGCGCAACCAAGGCCGCGGCGGCGCGGGATAGTCATCCGCGAGAGGCGGGGCCCATCACCCCCAAGTGGCCACGACCGCTTGGTCCCCGTCAAGCGTGATCCGGAAACCGGCGGGCGCTTGCGCAATCCGAAGAAGGAGGCCACGCCGGTGACCTCCCTCGACGCCGAGGATGACGTGATCCTCGAGGTGGTGATGGCTCGTTCTCTGAACGACGTCGTCCCCGTTGAGCTCCAGATGCCGATGGACGCAACGCTCGCATGATCCTAGGCGGAGTGGGAGAGGGAGGTGGCGGCGCGCCAGCAGCGGCTGCTCGAGGAGACCGCGCAGCGCCGCGCCCAAGCCAGCGACGCGACGACGGCGCCGTCGTGCTCGACGACAGCTAGAATGACTGGGCAACACCGTCGCCTCCTCCTAGACGCGTCGGGGCCTAGGCCAGAGCAGCAGCCGCCAGCCGCAGGTGTCACTGCCCAAGGACGATGACGATTCCGACGGCAGCAGCGACTACACGACGTTTTACCGCCATTTCAGCATTAAAACACCGTTTTATTAGTTTTTTTATCTACTATATATATGCCGATTTCGATTATATGTGCGAATTTGGCGAACAATTAACGAACTAGCCTATATTATATGAATCCCTGTAAATTTCTCCTAAATTTTACTATGTTTGTTTGAATTTCTCGCTGAATTCATAATTTGGCTCGCTTCCCTGGGGTCGCCGCTGAAAACTGAGACTCTTCTGACTGAATGATTTATCTATCCAGTCCTACCTAGCGCCGGATTTCAGCCAAAGGAGCGCCAAAGAGAGAAGATACTCTTAAAACTTGGACCAGACTCTAGAGGAACGCTTGCGGCCGTTTTCAGTAAGCCACCCAGCCTCCGTAAAAAGCGACAACGCCATGTTCGAGCCACCGTGGGGAGAGATTGGTGCTGGTAGCTCGTACTCCTAGAGCAAGCCTCTGATAACATCACATGACCACCCAATTCTCGCAAGTTCACGGGCTGGCCTATTTAACTGACGCTTACAAGAAATAACATCACATGAAGAGAACGAGGTTCTAATATGGAACTTCAGATTGTCGATGATGACGCCTTGAAGGGAAACATCAGCTCCTCGTCTGTTGAGTGCCAACACTAGCAGCTAGCGTTCTGTTAATAGCCTGCTCCGCTGCACAGAGTTCATGAGCACTGCTACTTATGTACTCCCTCCCAAAAAACATGCTTGAAATTTATCTGAATTTAGATATATCTAGACATTAAATAGTATTAGATATAGGAGTATTCAAATTTTCATAGGACGGAGGAAGTAATACGTACTACTTCCGTTCCGGAATGTGAGACATCTTCAGCGGTTTGCGTCAGCGCGGTCGATAAATGGGTCTGCACCCCAACCTAACGGCCCGACGCTAACTGTCCAGCCTGTCCGCGGGGACGCAAACGCAATCTTCAGAATTGCTCTTATGTTTCTGTTTTATTTGTTTTGTTCGAGGGACTATGGGGCGCCGCAAATGCACACGTCTTTCCCGTCACAGGATGTTGTGGCCGCCGCCGAGCTTGCCACACGGCGCGTGGAGGAGGAGGAGGCCGCCCTCATCCCCCTGTCCCACCTCTTCATGCGATACGTGCGTGCCATGGAGGCGGGGCGACCACATGCCCGCCTCCGGGCAGATGGCCAACGTGGACGCCTCGCTCGCTGCCTCTGGGACAGTCCGCATCGCCGTCCACATCAATGATCACTCTTGACGAGATGGGGTACAACAAGATGGTGTCCGCCGCGCCGATGCTCATCGACGAGCTGCCGCTCAGGAGGTGCCCCCCCCCCCCCGCCCGGTCTTCGTCAGCTTTTGGCAGGAGGAAGAACATACCGGATGCCCATGCTTGTCCGGCTCGACCCATCCATGTCCAAAATTTAGTGAATGGATGGGTCATTCGCGGATAAACGATTTGTTTGCGTCTTTCCGCTGGAGCCTATTTTTTTCCGATTGGACTAAAACGTACCGAGCAGTAATGTTGCAAGTATGGAATTTTTACGGAAATATCTTACGGACTAACGCAGCACCGCTAGAGATCCAGGGTTTGGCCCGGTTTTTCAGGAGGGGGTCGCACATCAACCAACCATTGCAGTGCACGTTCGTCCGTAACTTTTCCGTAACCTAATCTGTCCGTAAGTCTAGTATTTCACGTTCTGACCATTCTAAATCGAAAGGCATAGCGACAAGTAATATGGATCGGAGGAGTATCTGATTTCTGTGCTCTGCTATATATTTTGGAAAAGGCAACCATGCATCCTCCGTCTTATCTAAGTAACTAGTTGATTTTCCGCACGTTGCTGCTTTGAGATGATTTTCATAAACGCCAAAGCATGAGTAACATACGAATACAATGCTCATTTCTATCACATTGCTGGATGATATTAGTGCAAGACATAAAGATATGTAAATGGCGTGTTCAAGTTAATCGTTTAATCAAAAAATATTCATAGTATAAGGCCCAATTAATCAGGGAATATGGATGAAAACAACCTTGAGTAAGCTCCAATAGTTGCATCGCGAGATCAAAAAATGTAAACACAACTTCGTTCATACACTTCCTCAAAGGCAAATTGCGTGCATAATTCTGTAGCATAAGGAAACTCATGATTAGGTGAACCCGTAATCTTATTTCCTGATTTCAAACAGCAACAATAATATTATTAGTAGAAATGCAACATGATGGGCAAGATAATAACCATTCGTTTAACTTGTTGCCATTTGCAGCGATGACTATTCAGAAGACATATTCAGCAAGGATACATGTGTACAGTGTACTTGTGGATTGGCTTCGATGTGGTGCTTGACGCATGGAAGCCAATCAAATCTACCAGCTTCGCAGCTGTCCGATGGTCCGTTGTGTCGTCCGACAGGGGACGTCCCCATGCTGCCCTGCACTCTGGACGACCTGATGCCAGTTACTCCTTAATCTCAATCATGCAAGTTCAGAAGAATAAAAACGAAACCGGACTGACCAGCGCCTCACCTTGTTTTTCGACCGTGCCTTCTCACGCGCTGTTGACAATCCTTCAGTCCTTTCCTTTGCGCGCCATGTGTCACGCGGCGCATCTCGTGAAGAGCCGCCGGCGACGAGTAGGTGTTAGAGTATACGTACAGTTTAGGTAGTCTAGGATAGAGATAGATTTCGTGTCTTGTCTTTGCACTCAAGATGATCCATTTACGTCTATATATACTCGCCCATGAGACTCAATAATATATTCATCATATTTCGTCAATCTCTCTCCCTCTCTATCGTTCAACATGGTATCAGAGCGGCGCCGATCTTGACCTAGCCGCCCCACGCGCTTCCGCCCGCGCCGCCCCCGGGGAAGTCAATCTCCATGGCCTACTCCGGGGGCCGCGCAACCCGTATGAGGGTTCGTTCGCTCTGATCCGCTGCTCTCGATCCTTTTTTCCAATCAGATTGGTTTTCTTTGCTCCGCCGGTCGCTCGACCGGCGTTTTCTTTGTTTTACCGATTATAGATCGGATTAAGTCACCCATCGCCGTCGTCACGCGCCTCTACTCCAACCTCGGCGTCGACTGCACCGGCTCATCCGCCGGCCTAGCCGCCGCGCACTCGGGGCCCCCTACTCGCGCCGCGGCTGCTCGCCCGCGTCGTCTCCGCCTCGGCTGGTCCGGCCGTTTGACCGGGACCACCGGCTGGTCCCCGAGCCGGTCTGCCCGGATGAGCGGGCCCCCGCGCCGGCTCACTCGCGTCGTCTCCGCCTCGGCTGGTCCGGCCCAGCAGCCGGTTTGACCGGGATTGTGGCCGGCTGGTCCGGTCCAGCTGCCGGTCCAACCGGGTCTAGGGCCGACCGGGCCGGTCGTAGAGCCGGTTGACCGGGCTGGCACCTCCATCTACCACGGCACGGCACGCGATGCATGGGACGCCGTTTGCGTCGCAGCCGGCCGCCTTCGCCTGCACGGTCTCCATCGCCGGTTCGTCTTCGCCGTCATCGCCCAGGACATCAACGACAACGTCGCCAACGACTCCGATCTGCGGCGCGTAGTCCACGCCATGGCACGTGTAGTGCCGCCGTCGGTCTGATCAACCGACCCCGCACACGTCTCCGCCAAGCACGTCCCCGAGCACGCGCATACCACCGATTGAGCATCGGGTTGCCGCTGCGTCGCCCCTTCGGGTCGCAGCGCCGCCGCCTTTGGTCCACGCTGCTAGCCAACGACGCGCCTTCTGAGGCGCGTACGTCGCTGGTGGCGTCCCGCCGCTGCACCGACTCGCGCCCTGCAGCTACGCCGGCCCCTCAGGCCGTGGCGTCGCCGCACGCGGTCACCTTCGCCGTCCCCCGCGCATCGACGTCCGAGGCCACCACAGCGCCGCCCCTTCGGCGCGGGTCGCCTCCGTCCGCGCATGGTCTTCGTCACGCCGCTGGGTCTTCCTCGCCAACTTCGTGTACCGCCGCCGCGCCCCCACCCCAGGTCGCCGCTGGGCTCGCCAACCACTTCAGGTCGCGCTGGGCTCGCCGACCACCGCAACGCCCGTCTAGGCGTCCAGCATGACCACCCCAGGTCACCGCTGGGTTAGCCGCCTTCTACGTCTTCGTACACTACAGCTTTGCCGCCAGCGTCCTCGCCTCTTCCCCGACTACGCCACCTGCTTCTCTACTCCGACACCCGTCGTCGAGACTCGCCTCTTCCCCGACTACACCACCTGCTCTTCTACTCCGACACCCGTCGTCGAGACCTCCTCTACTAGTCTACTCCGACATGGCGCGCACTTTGTAATGTTCCCTACCCCCGCACGCCCGGTACTGGCAACACCGGTACGTGCCTTCGTCCCCGACGCGTCCCCGAGCCTGGCAAGCTCGGTCCGGCGCCTCGTCCTCATCGGCTTCGACAACGTCTTCCCCGGCATCGACTCTTCTACGACTGCCTCGACAGCGTCACCGACTTCTTCTATGCATACTCGGTTCTGGCAAAACCGAAGTATGCCTTCGTCCCCGATGTGCGCCATGGTTCTGGCAAAACTAGGGCTGCACCTCGTCCTCGACGGCTCGGACTGCATCGACTTCGGCATCGACAACCTCCACGACTGCCTCGACGCGTCTCCGTCACTCTCCTCGCACACCACCTCGCCTGCGGCTACATCGACACCGGCACCCGGCCACGACATCGACCACGGCAATTCCTCGCGCGGCTCCCTCGACCAAGGCTGCAGCATCCACGCTCTCGGCTACCTCGACATCGGCACAAAGGGCTATCACCTCGCATGAGCACATCGGCTTCTTCTACAGTCCAAGCATCCGCGACGCGACACCATCCACGACGCTCCCGCTACGACTGCGGGGGAGTGTCAGCCTTCTGGGGTCCACTTCGGTTTATCTCCAGTCTGACCGTCCACGTCGTTCATGTTGTTCACGACGCTCCCGCTACGACTGCGGGGGAGTGTTAGAGTATACGTACAGTTTAGGTAGTTTAGGATAGAGATAGATCTCGTGTCTTGTCTTGCACTCTAAGATGATCCGTGTATGCCTATATAAAGTCGCCCATGAGGCTCAATAATACATCATATTCCGCCAATCTCTCTCCCTCTCTATCGTTCTACAGTAGGGAGTCTTGCAGGTGCCGGTGACCAAACGCTTGAGTTTCGTTTCCGTGACAGATGAATCAATATCGGATTCCATCCTCCCCTGATTGCATCTTTGTGCAAAAAAATGATATATTCAAAGGTGCGCTTGCCAACGTCCTTCTTGTATTGCTTAAGCATTTCAGCTCTTATGGAACTTTGACACAGGTGGCGTTGCTCTTTATAACTATCCCTCTCTAATTGGTTAACCGAGGGTTCACCTGTTGTGGAAACACTGGTTTCCCCCAAGACCGAGAGTAGCCTATCCATAGAGGACGTATTTTCTTTAAAGGCAGAGGGCTCCCCCTCGGGATTCATAAAGCAGGTAAAGTCCGCTTTATCCCAAATTGAGAACATCACAAAGAGTCCCCGGGGGACACCTAATTGAAGGAGGAGGATCCGATATACTATCGGTCTCCATACCTTCGTGGGATCAAAGTCACCTGACGTGGCAGCGAATACAAGAAAGACAAAAGCGGTTGCTACCACAACAGCCGCTAGAGTGAAAAGAAGTACCAAAATCCAATAATAGTTTCCCCTTCCCCTTTTTGGGGAAGAGGTTGAGGAGGAGGCTCCTCTCACCATGGTCCCCCTAGGGAAAGTGGAATTGGTTTTTTTGATTCGGGATTTAGTTTCCACCGTCATCGCTTTCTGTTCAATGATCACTGTTTTCATGATCGAATGACAAAAAAAGTAAACTATTTCTATAGTATCCCTAGATGGGATGGGATAAGTGATTCTTTTATAGGATTCCCATGGGATCGTAGAATCACCTAAGGATGGTATAGGTATTTGTGATCGATCAGCTTCCAGTATGACCGAAGACTTTCTATCTGCATTCAGAATAACCACACAATCAGGTTGTTGGTTCAGCCCAAAATGGATCTTCTTCTTTCTTGAACGGAATTTTTTTTTATTTGCAAAAGAATTGGTCAAAAACGCCCCGATCTTCCATTGAGAATCATCGAAACAATGAGAATTCACATTTCTTAAATAGCTTCTTAAATAGCTCGCCATTTCTTCCATTATCTCCAAATAAAATAAATGATTGGTCTTTAAAAAGAAGGAACGGCCTTTTTGACGACTGGGAGATCCTATAAAATGAAGAGCGTTTCGTAAACAAATCAGTGTCTTGTCTGAATCGAGAATAGCAATTCCATTTCTTGAACCACGGATATAGACTTTGAAATGGTGATCAGCTACCCGACGGCCGAGATGTGCATTCGTACAAAGTAATTTAGTACATACTATCGAAAGGATTGTCATTTCCGGTTTTTGTTTTGTTTCCTGAGATACAGGTGGTAAGTAAGAAATTCGAATAGGTTATCTGCTGATCTTCTAACCACTCAGAGTCAGAGTCAACATCAAAGGTGGTGACATAACCAGTAGTTCGAAAGCAGAAAGAGGGAAGAACTCAGATAGAAAGAAAGGCGGGTGAAGTTGGCTCGCTCTCGTTCTTCTTACATCTTTCCCTTTTGTCTTTCGAATTGTATCTGTGGCTACTGCTGTTTTGCCAGTCTGTCTGTCCCCAATAATGAACTCTCGCTGACCGCGCCCTATGGGGATCATCGAATCGATAGCAATAAGCCCTGTTTGAAGGGGTTCATATACAGAACGCCTGGAAATTCTACCCGGAGCAGGAGATTCAATTAAGCGAGATTCCGAAGCTACAATTTCGCCTCTCCCATCAATAGGTTTAGCCAGAGCATTTATAACACGACCCAAGTAAGCCTCGCTCACGGGTATCTGAGCAATTCTTCCTGTTGCTTTTACAAAACTTCCCTCTTGATGCTAAACCATAGCTCTAACTGAGTCAAATTCCACAATTTCTAAGAACGATATGCTTTTTTTCATTTTCCACTGTGAAAGCTTCTCTCAATCCCTCCCTAGTCCTTTCTTTCCTGGGCACAGGCTTACCTGGTTGACCGCCCACATTCATTCATTGTTCGTTCTGAGGTGGATTCGAACCACAGCAAGCGCAGCAAGGATTTAGAGTCCAACGCGCTAAACTAAAGAGGATTTTCAGTCCTCTGCTCTACCAGCCAGAACCTAGAAGGACACTGAACACCCGATTTGACACAGCTAGACTGGAAACACTGCTTGTCAAGAGCACAGACCCCAGTATAGAATACTTTTGGAGTATGTTGGTAAGGTCCGGTCATCCGCTTCTGTGCTTGCACTTCTGCGTAACTAGGGGTGCAAGTCCAGTACAGCGTACTTTCATAATGGAATCAAAAGCGTCGTCCGGATATACATGAAAAATGTCTATATACGATATTTATGACACAGAATGTTGTTCTTTCAACATGATTCCTCAACAATTGAGTCATTGTAACTGACTCTCCGTTCCACTTTGGTTTTCGAGTAATAATTACCATGATGAATTTATCTTACTGCTTGGTTCCGCATTGGATTTAGCCAACTTTTGTTTAGAAAGTGGTGTCACGACCGTGGGGATCAAATGGATGGTTCAGGAAAGTCTAGTGAAGCGGCACGGTCTAATCATATAGATGACCATAGTGGTATGGTTCCATAGAAAACTACTGGAGGCCATTACCGCCACCGAAATGGTTTCCATGCTCCGTTGGATGATTTTCCGATATCGCAGTATCAAGCTAGAACGGTTTCAATTTGTAGGACGGGAAAGAAACCTCATCCTTTGGTGCACACTAACCGATGAAGCTCAACCCTCTCTCGAACTGAGCTATTTAAGCTTTTTAGAACACAAAGTTCGAGTAGTTCAGTGAAAAAACGGTCAAGCTTTCTTCCATCCTTCCTAGCTCCTCGAGCTTGCACCCGTCTCGCGCATCACTGCTTACGAAGAAGCATTCGCCAAGATTGAGGATTGGTTAGAGTTCCAACTCACTTGCAAAATATACGACGATAATGAGCTCGTTTCCATAAATAAAGGAATGGAGATGTCCGAAACGCTCTATCAATTTGGGAATTTGACTGAACGATTTGCTGAGCTAAATAGACTAGCTGAAGATAGAAATACGGCTTTCGCAGAGGAAGTAATGAGAGCCATGAATAGGAATCCGAAATTCTTTCTTATTACCCCTTTCAGCACTACCATGCTGAAAACATGTGTTTTATATTGTATCAATGCCAATCCACCACTAGAAACTACCAAAGAATCGAATGAATTCATGAAAAATCTCAAATCCCTCATTGTCAGCTATGAGAAATATACTACGTTATTAAGCAACCAAAAAGCAAATGGTACATGGGATACGTACGCAAATGCTCTATATGGCAATGCAAACTTGCATGACTACTGTATACACCACTAATGGACTTTTGTGGAAGTATTTCGACAATATGAAACATTCAATCAATAAGACCTCCCATAATATGGAATAAGATCAAACATTTGGTTTGTCGTGTAGTGATCTATCATAGATCACGAGGCCACCGAGACCCTAGTAGGTGAGGTGGGATAGAAGAGATTTCTATTCAAATCAAATGTATCAAAACGAAAAGAGATTCTTGATTGCTAAGAGATCGAAATTCCAATAGGAATAGCAAGGGAAAGCTGGAATGAAGCAGATCCGAGTTCCCATATCTTACTCACCGGATGAGCGCTTTGGCAATCCATTCCACTGAAAAACATTATCCATGAAAGCATGAGAGACTGATTGTACTGTATAAGGGTGAGCAAGGGGAATGAAATGAGAATATTTAGTGAACCACCAACAATATGACTTCTTTGCCCCATGATTTGGGAAGACCCTCAAAGAAATCCAGGGAGATGTCAGTCCAAGCAGAAGTAGGTAATGGCAGTGGATCTAGGAGACCAGGGTAGTGGCAATTCTCTTCCCTTTGCTGACTACCTTCACCTTGTGCTATATCTCGAGTGGACATAGCCACCCTAACAACTAACCTATATCTACTTGCTTCGGCCTTTATATATCTGCATTCTCTGCTGTATCCACCTTTACTTGGTATTCAGTGCTCTGTTCTAGAAGTCTGTAACACCAGACCTCGAACTCCATTGGCTCCTTACCTCGAGCCGGGATAAGAAGATAGATTGTACATTTGATTGTTTAAACTCACGTTTAAACTCATTTTAAGCATGTATCAGTGAAGGAGAAGTAGTGATGAAGGTTTCGTAAAAGGAAACTGGAAAGCAAAGCGGGTTACCGGACTTGGGAAACGGAAGAGATCAAAAGCGAGAAGTGACTAGTTGGAAGTTCCTGAAAGCAGGGAAAGCGATAGTTGACTTTTCTTGAGAAGTAGGGACCCAAGAATTACGTATTACAAGTGGACTAGTATTCATAGGGGCCTTTTCTTTCGAGAAGGCTTACCGGATACTATGCTGGCCCCAATGCGAGGTAGTTTCCCTGCTTGTAAGATCCTGATTTTGAGTCAACCATATCACAAGACTTGCTTTAGCAGATCGTTTATGTTAGAATAAAGGAAGAACCTATATCGCATTTGTCCTACCAGTCAATAGTAATAAGGAAGAACCTATATCGCATTTCACTAAGCGACAGAGATAGGGGACCTCTCTTCTCAATCAGCTCCTCCCGCTCTGCCTAACCTGGGTATAGATAGAACGTTGGTCCGTGAGGACAAGTATAGTACGCCCCTAGTTCTAGTTAAGTATGTCTTATTGACCGAAAGTAAGGATAAGCAGAAGAAGCAGGAACTTATCTTCCAAACCAGTAGCCCTTACTTTCCTACCATCCAATCTGACTGAACTGAATCCGAATCCGGCAAAGGCAAGACCCAAACCACCGGTCGATCAACAGTTCTTCTTTCACTTCCATCTCTTGATACCAGTTTTCTTGCTTTTCTTACCACTGCTGTAGTGAACCGCATCTCTAAGCACCGGGAGTCGTGAACCGCGCACAAGGTCCTTCTTAAACTAGAAATAAGTGAAATAATTGTTCAGGGTCACCTTGGCAATGTTATTACTAGTAGCTGAGATGGTGAGTTAGAAGCTAAAGGCAGTAGAGCTTATTCGTATTGTCAGCTAGAAACTTGTTATCAGATCTATACGGGACACAATCTTGTGGTGAAAGCCGCCATCAACATTCGCGTAGAGAGGTGCTTCCCAAAAAGGGAGGGGAAAACGAGATGATTGCTTCGCCCAGTAAACTATGCTTGCTCTGATGACCTGGCCTTTCTCCCGTTAAAAGGTGGGTACCTTTCCCTTTGATTTTCTTAAGTGAGTTCTTGGTAATAGTGTAGGATTGAATTTCATCAGCTTCTTTCTTCATCTAAGCTTTTGTGAATCACTGTTTTGCGGAATATTCCATTTCTTTTATGGTTTTGCTTCATGAAACTCTGAGAAAGAATTGGATAAACAATCTAGCTGGTACTTAGGAATAGTAGCTGGCTCTGATCTTATCAACACAACTTCATGTAGAATTTCATCTCTGTCTGTGTATAAGGTAGAATTCAACCATATCATCACATCGTAGTAGATCCCTCTTCAGTTCATGGTCACAATAGGCAGTAGGTAGTATGGATATCCCAGATAAGAAGTCAATACCATCCTTGTGCCATTCATCAGCTTATCAATAACTATTGACTTCTCCATTGATTAAGGTTCCTCCATGCGTTCTATTTCCTTCAGCTATGATTTCGGTTATCCAGCATCTACCTAATAAAACAATGAACTGGTTTCACGGCCTACTTATCTTAAGGTTATCTGTCGGTTTCACCGCAGGATTTCATTAAAGCGCTTGCTTCGCATGCTTGGCTGCTCAATACCCAGCTGTGATCTCCTAGGTCTGGCTTAAGCTCCCATTCCTCAATGATGCTTCTTCCCATCATTGCATTGCATTCAGCCTTTTAGCTCTTTCCTGCTTAATACGATGCCAAGTAGAGTCGGCAAAGAAGCTAGGTATGCCTTTGTAGAGTGAAAGCAATCCTTATGCTTTGTTTTATTCTATTGTTTGAGAGCCTTAAGCCTTTATTTATCAGTCAATAGCAAGCCTGAGCCTTAACCTATGATTTATGGGCCACCAGTAGGCCGTTCAAGCATATTGAGTGGTGTAGCTATGAGCGCGAAGCAACACAAAGCCTGTTATTGAGTAGCTAACAGAACGCAGTAACCGGAATCAAAGATATAGCTTTGTAGAGTGAAAGGAAAGATTAAGCCAATCCTGCGGTGAAAGCAGAAGAAGAACCCAATACTGCAGAATTTCTCCATTTTGCTAGGTTTCGCCCATGGCGAGATAGAAGTTCTCAGAAAATGGAGGCTGAAAAATCGCTAATTTAGAGGGAAATCTCAAATTGACTACTTTTGCCACTAGGCGGGATAGAACTGATCGGAAAATGGAGCCGCAAAAACCGCTTTTTAGAAGGCAAATGCAAAATCATGACTTTTGCCACTAGGCGAGATAGAACTTGACTTTTGCCTTAGTAAGCAGTCGAAAAACGGACCAAAAACAAGAAAAAAGTTATGCCACCATAGGCCAAAAGTACATAAAATCGAATTATGCTTTGAAAATGCCTATTTTCGGCATCCCAGTTCTGCACTTTTTGATCTCCCCTAGTGGCAAAGTAGTACTTTTTCTCAATTTCCTCTTCTTCATTCAGTCAACCAAAAGGATCGGGTCTCTTTTCAATAGACAGCTAGCTTGGTTATTGATCCTAAACTTACTTCGGAATAGGTAGGTTCGAGAGCTTCTATTTCCATTTCTCCAAATTGGAGGAAGTTAGCCGCTTGTGTCTTGACTCGACATTAGTACTTGCTTGAACCGTGGCCTCGTTACTATGTGGTGGATCCCTATGAACTCTAGGATTTTCTTATTTACCTTCTTTCCCCTGTTTTCGTTTTAGGTTGGCGTGAACCTGAGAGTCCAACAAAAGATAAGGGTGCCGTAAGATCAATAGGCGGGAGTGCTCTGTTCAGTTCAAGATTTCTCTCAAGCCTAAACCTTCAAAGCTAACTAGTAGGCTTTGGATCCATGGCTCTGACCTGGTGGAAGGTACTCTCCAGTAGCAAAAGTGAGTTCTACGAAAAACAGTGATTCTGCTTTCCTCCGCAATTTGGCCCATAGTAAGAAAAGGTAAGGTTGCGTAAGATATGGGAACTCGTAACCGACTATCGAACACAACTGAGAGTTCACTACTGGTCAAGTACACCAATTCCGCTCATGTTAAAGGATAAAAACTATAGTAAAATGGTAAGATGAATCAGTCAAAGGCAATTCAATATCCAAATCATCATAATAAGAATAGGGCCTCGATCAGAGCATATACTACCAGATAGAGAGCGAGGCAGATGGCTTAGCCTTACTGCCGACAGACACTCCACTCCAATTCGATCTTTTCCATCGATTGCGGTTCAAGGACCTCTTCGCCTAAGCTTGACTTGAAATACCAGGTCTTTGTCCCTAATCAATGCATCCAGTAGGTCGGTATTCTCTATACCATAACTCCTCTTTTCCCTACTGAGATAGATTGGTGAATGAGGAAGGAAAAGCCTAAGCTATCCAAGCAAGATAGCGAAATAGGAAAGCTGTTCATTTCATATTCTCGATATGAGTATCAAGAGAGGTGTTTTGTGTCAAATCCAGATTTCTAAAGTGTTCGGTCTGACCTACTTGTACAATTTGATCCAATTCTGACATCTTATTCCTACGATGAAACCGAGAATATAGCTAATACTGGAGAACGCATTGATTGAAGCTTGACGGTTAACAGGGTTGGGTTTCGGAGGTGGGTACTTCGCGATCGGTGCCGCAGCCCTTGCGGTCGATAGCTACTTTAGAACAAAGGTTTCGCTTCCCTTGGCCCTCAGTTGGAACTAAGGTAGTCATGAAGTCGAACTAACTGATATTGGCACCACGCGAGGCACCTTCCTTTGATCTTGAGCTGATTTGTCTCCACGAACATATTGAAAAGCTTAGCAAAGAGACTCGTCGGTACCTTATTTCTTCTTAAGCTGTTCAACTATATCCTCCGAAGTGAAGTGAGTGGGGCAGCGGGCC